>JAQNBH010000001.1:34004497-34184497 GCA_028752905.1 Cladorhizidae sp. MBARI D1340-BT2 | reverse complement strand
AGGAGTCCAATCCTCCAAACATCTGCTGGAGGAGTCCAATCCTCCAAACATCTGCTGGAGGAGTCTATTCCTCCAAACATCTGCTGGAGGAGTCCAATCCTCCAAACATCTGCTGGAGGAGTCCAATCCTCCAAACATCTGCTGGAGGAGTCCAATCCTCCAAACATCTGCTGGAGGAGTCCAATCCTCCAAACATCTGCTGGAGGAGTCTATTCCTCCAAACATCTGCTGGAGGAGTCTATTCCTCCAAACATCTGCTAGAGGAGTCTATTCCTCCAAACATCTTCTGGAGGAGTCTATTCCTCCAAACATCTGCTGGAGGAGTCTATTCCTCCAAACATCTGCTGGAGGAGTCTAATCCTCCAAACATCTGCTGGAGGAGTCTAATCCTCCGAACATCTTCTGGAGGAGTCTATTCCTCCAAACATCTGCTGGAGTAGTCCAATCCTCCAAACATCTGCTGGAGGACTCTATTCCTCCAAACATCTGCTGGAGGACTCTATTCCTCCGAACATCTGCTGGAGGAGTCTAATCCTCCAAACATCTGCTGGAGGACTCTATTCCTCCAAACATCTGCTGGAGGAGTCTATTCCTCCAAACATCTGCTGGAGGAGTCCAATCCTCCAAACATCTGCTGGAGGAGTCTAATCCTCCGAACATCTTCTGGAGGAGTCTATTCCTCCAAACATCTGCTGGAGGAGTCCAATCCTCCAAACATCTGCTGGAGGAGTCTAATCCTCCAAACATCTGTTGGAGGAGTCTATTCCTCCAAACATCTGCTGGAGGAGTCCAATCCTCCAAACATCTGCTGGAGGAGTCTAATCTTCCGAACATCTTCTGGAGGAGTCTATTCCTCCAAACATCTGCTGGAGGAGTCCAATCCTCCAAACATCTGCTGGAGGAGTCTAATCCTCCAAACATCTGTTGGAGGAGTCTATTCCTCCAAACATCTGCTGGAGGAGTCTATTCCTCCAAACATCTGCTGGAGGAGTCCAATCCTCCAATAAGTGAGCACGCAAGGACAATGAGAGGCAAGTCATTATCAATGGTCCACAATGAGCATAACACATCTGTCAATGTCACTCACATTCTAGCTGAGACACTGGAAGCAGGAAGAGCCAGTGCAAGCCCTAAACTACTGAAGCAGGAAGAGCCAGTGCAAGTCCTAAACTACAGAAGCAGGAAGAGTCTGTGCAAGCCCTAAACTACTGAAGCAGGAAGAGTCTGTGCAAGCCCTAAACTACTGAAGCAGGAAGAGTCTGTGCAAGTCCTAAACTACTGAAGCAGGAAGAGTCTGTGCAAGCCATAAACTACTGAAGCAGGAAGAGTCTGTGCAAGCCCTAAACTACTGAAGCAGGAAGAGCCTGTGCAAGTCCTAAACTACTGAAGCAGAAAGAGTCTGTGCAAGCCCTAAACTACTGAAGCAGGAAGAGTCTGTGCAAGCCCTAAAGTACTGAAGCAGGAAGAGTCTGTGCAAGCCCTAAACTACTGAAGCAGGAAGAGTCTGTGCAAGTCCTAAACTACTGAAGCAGGAAGAGTCTGTGCAAGCCATAAACTACTGAAGCAGGAAGAGTCTGTGCAAGCCCTAAACTACTGAAGCAGGAAGAGCCTGTGCAAGTCCTAAACTACTGAAGCAGAAAGAGTCTGTGCAAGCCCTAAACTACTGAAGCAGGAAGAGTCTGTGCAAGCCCTAAAGTACTGAAGCAGGAAGAGTCTGTGCAAGTCCTAAACTACAGAAGCAGGAAGAGTCTGTGCAAGCCCTAAACTACTGAAGCAGGAAGAGTCTGTGCAAGCCCTAAACTACTTAAGGAGGAAGAGTCTGTGCAAGCCCTAAACTACTGAAGCAGGAAGAGCATGTGCAAGCCCTAAACTACTGAAGCAGGAAGAGTCTGTGCAAGTCCTAAACTACTGAAGCAAGGAAGAGTCTGTGCAAGCCCTAAACTACTGAAGCAGGAAGAGTCTGTGCAAGCCCTAAACTACTGAAGCAGGAAGAGTCTGTGCAAGCCCTAAACTACTGAAGCAGGAAGAGTTTGTGCAAGCTCTAAAATGAGAGAAATGACTGAGGGAGGGAAAAAGGGAGAAAAAGGTCACTTGGAATTGTTCCACCTACATCCCAGGTATATAATACAGACATGAAGCAAGGGGTATGAATTCTATGAACATTTACAGAGGCCATGACTTTCTATCTCAGCCAGGCCCACCAATATATCAGCCTGGCCCACCAATGAGTCTGGCCCACCAATATCCCTGAGTCTGGCCCATCAATACTACTGAGTCTGGCCCACCAATATCTGAGCTTGGCCCACCAATATCTGAGCCTGGCCCACTAATGAGTCTGGCCCACCAATATCTCAGCCTGGCCCACCAATATATCAGCCTGGCCCACCAATGAGTCTGGCCCACCAATATCCCTGAGTCTGGCCCATCAATATCACTGAGTCTGGCCCACCAATACCTCAGCCTGGCCCACCAATATCTAAGGTGGTGAGCCTGGCCCAGCAATATCTAAGGTGGTGAGCCAGGCCCACCAATATCTAAGGTGGAGCCAGGCCCACCAATATCTAAGGTGGTGAGCCTGGCCCAACAATATCTAAGGTGGAGCCAGGCCCACCAATATCTAAGGTGGTGAGCCTGGCCCACCAATATCTAAGGTGGTGAGCCTGGCCCACCAATATCTAAGGTGGAGCCAGGCCCACCAATATCTAAGGTGGTGGGTCTGGCCCAACAATATCTAAGGTGGAGCCAGGCCCACCAATATCTAAGGTGGTGAGCCAGGCCCACCAATATCTAAGGTGGTGAGTCTGGCCCACCAATATCTAGCCTGGCCCACCAATATCTAAGGTGGTGAGCCTGGCCCACCAATATCTAAGGTGGTGAGTCTGGCCCACCAATATCTAAGGTGGTGAGTCTGGCCCACCAATATCTAAGGTGGTGAGCATGGTCCTCTTGTCAAGAAATACAATATAATATAATTGGTGTGATGTTTGAGTCTTACCCACGGCAAAGGATTATGATTGGCCGAGTGTGATCTTTGGTAGCTTCAATCACGTACTTGATGTCTTTGGGAAGGCTTGTCAAGACTATTTCTTTCCCCTAAAAAATTGAATAAGTTTATAAAAAATTGAATAAGAACTGATACCCACTAATGTACATTGACTACTGGAGCATTACACAATGTGAATTGATAACACAATCCTGCAGAAAACCACACCCATTTGTTTGCCAGAAGCTTGCAGGCATGTTTTCAGATAACTCTGCAGGCTCTGTGAGATGGCTGGGCCAATAGAACTTGCCCTTTCAGAGTTGCTACTGGCACTGAATACACCAAAGATGAGTGTTGGAGTCAAAGGGTTCTGTACGTTTCCACACAACCATCTTTTCTGACAGTCTAACTTTGTCAATACTTTCTTTTTCACCCTCTTTGCCAGCTGACTAATGCTGGACCCATATTATTTTGCACCTCATGTTAGCCTCACTAGCCTCACTAGCCTCACTAGCCAGCCTCACTAGCCTCACTAGCCAGCCTCACTAGCCTCACTAGCCAGCCTCCTAGCCTCACTAGCCTCACTAGCCTCACCCGCCAGCCTCCTAGCCTCACTAGCCAGCATCTTAGCCTCACTAGCCAGCCTCCTAGCCTCACCCACCAGCCTCCTAGCTTCACTAGCCAGCCTCACTAGCTTCACTAGCCAGCCTCCTAGCCCTCACTAGCCAGCATCTTAGCCTCACTAGCCAGCGCCCTAACTCGCCAGGCTCCTTCACTCTATGCTTACTTCACAGGCTGCCTCGCATTTGTCCCCTTTTCAAAATCCTGCATCTGCCACTGAGGGTGGAACGGGAATCTCTCTCAGGTGGGTTTGTTAAGGGAGGGGTTCCTCTATATAGTGTTCCTCTATATAAGATGATATGATGTTTGTTTTGTTTTCTATCAGTTTCTAGCACTGCTCCACCATCTGGGCCCCATGGCTCAGCACTGGCCTAGTGCTGCTCCACATCTGGGCCCCATGATTCAGCACTGGCCCAGTGCTGCTCCACCATCTGGGCCCCATGACTCAGCACTGACCCAGTGCTGCTCCATATCTGGGCCCCATGATTCAGCACTGACCCATCTGGGCCCCATGATTCAGCACTGGCCCAGTGCTGCTCCACATCTGGGCCCCATGGCTCAGCACTGGCCCAGTGCTACTCCACACCTGGGCCCCATGGGTACCTTCCTAAGTAGACCACTTCAAGTAATTCCTTGAACTTCTTAGTGGTTTTAAAATCTCCCTTCCAACTCCTGAGCCATCGTGACAGCATCAGTGCACCATCTTGGGACAACTGTTGTTTTTTTCCAAACACTTTCTGTTTACGGCCGCATATTTTGGTGTGTGTGTATGTGTGTGCATGTGCGTGCATCCATGCATGTGTGTGTGTGCATGTGTGTGCGTATAAATTGCTATACATGTTCTATGTACATGTAAAAAGGCATGCCTGCTCCCGGCATGATAATACCTCTACTATGAAGAAGAATCATGAACTTACTGCAATGTCTCCTGCATAGCACCTGATGGTCAGCCCCTTCTCCTTCAGCACTGGACACTTGAACTTCTGTTGTAAAGTTTAAAGAAGAGAAAGAAGTCACACGAGTTCCTCCCACTTCTAGTACACACCCACCAACACTCGCACACATGCACACACCCGCACACACACACCTAGACTGGCCATACACATCAGCAGTTCCATTACAATATACAGAGCAACCAGATCAGAGTAACTAGAATCAGCACCAAAACATATCGACTTATTTACAAATGCAGGACGTCATGGTTGCATGATGTCATGGTTGTGAAAGCTATGCAAACAGATAGGTTTTGACAGTGTGGCTTTGTGTAAGTGTATATAGTAGGACAGAGCAGATGAAGGGGGTGCACCATGATGTGAGAGTGTGGCTTTGTGTAGGTATGTAATGGGACAGGGCAGATGAACGTGTCTGAGAGATGAGGCTGCCGCACTATACATACCATGGAGGACATCACTAGTGAAGCAAGTGTTGCTGCTAACCACCGAGACAAAGCGAGTTCTAGCAGCAGCAACGCATGCATACACACACACACACTTTAGGCAATGTTGTAGTTTCAGACATCTTCATTGAGTAGGTGTCACTATAACTACCATCACAAGTATTTCTTGTAAGCAAGCATATGACCTGCACATGACCTGCACAGTCAGGTAATCGATTTCTCTGACAAGTCTGGAAACCATGTAGGTAGCGAGTGTACAGCTAGTAAGAAGTTTGAATGGGGGTAAAAGAAGACTAGTTTAGCTGAAACAGAGCATTCGTATGGCAGGCTATTGCACACTAGCTGAAACAGAGCATTCGTATGGCAGGCTACTGCACACTAGCTGAAACAGAGCATTTGTATGGCATGCTATTGCACACTAGCTGAAACAGAGCATTCGTATGGCAGGCTATTGCACACTAGCTGAAACAGAGCATTCGTATGGCAGGCTATTGCACACTAGCTGAAACGGAGCATTCGTATGGCAGGCTATTGCACACTAGCTGAAACAGAGCATTCGTATGGCAGGCTATTGCACACTAGCTGAAACAGAGCATTCGTATGGCAGGCTATTGCACACTAGCTGAAACTTGGGAAAGTAGCTGCCAAAAATCAAGTGACCTCTGCCTGAACCTTCAAGTGACCTCTGCCTGAACCTCAGTGCTTGCAATGACAAAGTTCCCTGCTTGATTACTCCCTGGACTTGCAGCAAGATTGGTGACTTGCAGCTGCTGCTTGACTACCATAGGCTTCCATCTCTATACCAACAGAAAGCTGCACTCCACTCTCACCAGCATGCTCTGGTGATCTGTCTCCCATACTACAAAGTTTGAGCACATGGGATCTTGAGTTCAAGTGTTATTTCCTGATGAATCGTATTACACACTTCCTGTGTGTGTGTGTGTGTGTGTGTGTGTTCAAATTTCATTTCTTATGCAGGAAAACTGCCACTACCTCCAGAGCAGGTTTGAGTATAAGATGCATCTTATACCCACCAGGAGTATTGTAGCAAATGCAAATACAAGGTCATGCATATAGCACTTTAGTTAGAGTATCCACGCCCAGTACTTCTACAAGGAAAAGCATGTCTGTGTGCTTGGACATAGTGAGCTAACCTGCTGTCTGCTTTGTTCCAATTGTTTGTGTTTTATTTTTTTACAAAATTCTTTAACAGATTACGCATTTCTTCTTGAAAATATGGAGACATTCTCTCATTCTCTCATTCTAGTGAAAACGTCAGCTGTGTAAACTGGAGGACTATATTAGTTACATGTAGCTGTTATTAGCTATGTAATTACCTCAGAAAGTATGGCAGACTTCATGAAGGTATCTATCAGTGGATCATCTTGGGCAACAATTACTTCAGAGCCTATTTTAGTGAGCACTTCTTTGTCCCTCTCATAGTATTGCACTTCAATCTCAATGCTGTAGTATCAAGCAAACATGCAATCCAATCAAGTGGAGCCTTGCCATGCAGCAACAGTGGTGCTTGGTTGCATGAAAATATATTGCAAACGGCAACTTTTTAATTACATATATATATAATATATAATAGCTCACCCCATCTTTGACACCATGGACGCGAGAAAGTTATTTGCGAAACTGCACCTCGCAGGAGTAAGAGTAAGCGAGGAATCAATATCCACGCGGCTTCTGCCCAGTTGGTTTACTTCTCCCTGTCTGCTCATGACTGTCCGACTGCTCGTGCTAAGTTGAAGCTATTCATTTCTATCTCACAATCTATCACACTAGCCCAGATTAGTGGCCTTTGTTACGCATGCGTAATAAGAGCCACTTACAATGGATTGCGCGGGTGAGGTGGTTTGGGGCAAACAGACCTAGAGCTTGTCTGCAGTTTGGGGTTTAAGAGTGTGGGGGGAGATAGAGGTTCACCCGTGTGAGAGGAGTGACCATCTTTCCTTTGCTGTGATGCATTGGATAATATGGGGATTTACATTTTGGCTATATTGCTACCTAGCAAAGGCGGAGCATCATGTAGCTATAGCTATAACATATTATCGTGCATAGAGAACAAAGGATAGATCAGCACTGCTCCTCTGTTCAGATTATGCAGGATTAAATGATGATCTCCTTGGCTTGGTTTATTTTTGTAGTTGATGACAATCGGTGGTTGTGTTATAATAAAATGCTGAGTCCAAGATCCATTCCTGGTTAGCTCAGGAGGTAAACAAACGTGCTAACCTGTTGGTAGCTCTCGAGCATGCTTTGACAACATAGCTGTCTCTATCTTGCCTCCTAGTCACATGAGGAAGACAAAGGTAAGGTGGAATAAGGTTAGATATTGCCCCCTCCTACACACACACACCACACACACACACACACACACACACACACACACACACAGCAAGGGAAACAAAGGTGTAGTGTGTGTGTATGCCCGTGTATGAAAACAGATTAGATTAGAAGGTATAACGACAGTAATCACCCACACTGCAGGCTATAATACTATTGTGTTGCCTGATTGTTATGGGGGAATAGTACAGTGAATGGTAATGGCATCTTCAGCACACATTCCAATGCAATTTTGTCTGAAGTTCTTTTCAACAATTACCCACTCCTTTACCCACTGCATTAGTTTGGGTCAAACTCGACTCAATAAAGACCAGTTCATTTTGTGAAGGATTCAAGTTGTGATTTTTTTGCTCCAAGCATCTGTTAGTCAAGTTCTTTGAACTTGCTACTGAATGTTTGCTTCACTTGTCTAATATCTGATTATGTACTGACAATTACTTGCATAGTTGCACAGTTGTTATTTTGGCTGCCTCAACAGAGAAGCAAGGTGGAGTAGCATTGCCTTTGTTTAAAAAAATATTATTTTTTACAATTTCCGTTATCTTCTTAGCAACAATCTTAGCAACAAAGTTATTATTTATTAGCATACAAGCCACACCTTTAACGATCCACTCTATTTATAAGAAAATACCCTTTAACAATTCACTCTATATAAGAAAAGTTACCCTTTAACAATTCACTATTTATAAGAAAAGTCGCCCTTTAACAATTCACTCTATAAGAAAAGTCGCCCTTTAATAATTCACTCTCTTTATAAGAAAAGTAGCCCTTTAACCATTCATGTGCACTTTGACTTTATAGCCAATGCTGAACTAACTAACCTCACTGTACCATCTTAATACTAGTATATGTTACTACTAGTACTGCACGCAATGTATAGTCAACTTATATTATTACTACTGGTACTGTACTAGTATATGTTACTACTAGTACTGCACGCAATGTATAGTCAACTTGTTATTGAACTTGCAATACATTACCAAAAACACTGAACTCTGTCATAAATGAAAACATAGCATTTTATAGTGTACACTAAATAAGAGTGATGTCATAGCAAATGATGACTATAAAACCACAACAATGTTAATAAGAGTAATAAGAGTGATGTCATAGCAAATGATGCCTATAAAACCACAACAATGTTAATAAGAGTGATGTCATAGCAAATGACTAATAACTAATCACAATTTTATCCACAGGAAATGGAGATGCATCCATTAAGAGTGTCTCAACACATTGTTATATCAACCTGCCCACTCCATAATTATCTGTTGAAGAAATTTAAATAACTCCCACTTTTCAAGAGCCAAACATTTCATGTCTTCACCCCCAATACTGAAAGCTCTAAAAATAAACAAGAGAAGTGGGGGGGGGGGGGGGGGAGGGGGAGGGGGGGGATGCCAAGAGTGTCTCAACACATTGTTATATCAACCTGCCCACTCCATAATTATCTGTTGAAGAAATTTAAATAACTCCCACTTTTCAAGAGCCAAACATTTCATGTCTTCACCCCCAATACTGAAAGCTCTAAAAATAAACAAGAGAAGTGGGGGGGGGGGGAGGGGGAGGGGGGGGGATGCCTAAGGCCTTCTAGACTCAAGCAAACAATAATTTTGGGAAAATACTTGATTGTCACTTACTCACTTACTTACATATTCACACACATCTCACTTACTTACACACTTACTCACTCACTCATAGTTACACACTCACTTAGTCAATTACATACTCACACACTTACATACACACTTACTTACACACATACACACTCACATACTCACACACTCACTCACTCACTCACTCACGCTCACTCACACACTCACTCACACGCTCGCTCACTCACTCACTCACATACTCACACTTACTCACTACTCATACTCACTCACTCACATACTCACACACTCACTCATACACTTACATACTCACTCACTCACACACTCACTCACACACTACTCACATACTCACACTTACTCACTCACTCACACACTCACTCACACTCACACACACTCACACACTCACTCACTCACTCACACTTACGCACTCACACTCACTCACTCACACACTCACACACTCACTCACACACTCACTCACTCACTCATACTCACACACTCACACACACACACTCACTCACTCACACACTCACTCACACACTCACCACTCACATACACACTCACTCACACACTCACTCACACACTCACTCACATACTCACACACTCACTCACACACTCACTCACATACTCACTCACACACTCACTCACACACTCACTCACATACTCACACACTCACTCACTCACTCACTCACTCACATACTCACACACTCACTCACTCACATACTCACACACTTACTCACTCACTCACACACTCACTCACACACATACTCACCCACATACTCACACACATACTTACTCAATTATATATATACACACACACTCACTCGCCCACCCACTCACTCGCCCACTCACTCATTCACTCACCCACTCATTTACCCACACTCGCCCACCCACTCACTTTACCACCCACTCACTCACCCACCCACTCACTATATTTAAACTTCATTGAATTATAGTGCACACATCAATGAGGGGTGGAGTCATCCAAGCTCAGCTTCTCATAATGTTCTACAAAAACATTGCACAATCACTTGCTCCGAACTGCAAAGCAAACTAAGTGACTTTGTCATGTGACATGCAGAAAAACATCAACAAAACAATCCAACAAAGATAAACCATTAAGGAATAATTAAAGGAATAATTAAGGAATAATTGAGGGATAATTAAGAAATAATTGAGGGATAATTAAGAAATAATTATCCCAATTAAGGAATAATTGAGGGATAATTAAGGAATAATTGAGGGATAATTAAGGAATAAGTGAGGGATAATTAAGGAATAAGTGAGGGATAATTAAGGAATAATTGAGGGATAATTAAGGAATAATTTAGGGATAAATGAGGGATAATTAAGGAATAATTGAGGGATAATCAAGGAATAATTTAGGAATAATTGAGGGGGTAATTAAGGGATAACTAAGGAATAATTGAGGGATAATTATCCCAAGGAATAATTGAGGGATCATTTTTATTTCTGCAGCACCAGATGTTAAAGGAGCCAATTACTGCTTCTCTAGCAGCTTGCACCAAGAGGATCCAAGTCTTGGTTGTGGAGATGTTTAGTTCGTCTTGGAGCTTTATGAAACCACGTAGATTTGGCAGGCCACGTGAACCAATTTCCAATGTAATCAGCTTGGCTGTGTAGTTGTTGACATGCAGAGAGTAGTGATATGTATTTGACCTCCTTCCTAGTCGCAGCTTCGTGGAATAAGGTGTCGAAACACACTGTTAGTTCCACAAGGCAGACACATTTGTGTTCATCATCCCACCAGACAATGTCAGGTCTGAGTTCAGTAGGGGTGATGTGAGAAGGGAAATTGTACGTATTGGCCAGGTCAGCGGTGCTAAAGGCTGTGTTAGGGAGGTGTTGCAAGATGGTTTCGTAAATGATAGCCAGAACATAGTCATGCCGCTCATTGTAACGTCTTAGTTTCAAGGCTATCTTGCAGGAGTTTAGGACGTGGACAAGGTTCTGGCGATCCTCATGGCACAGGGGGCAGTTGTCAGAGTTCTTCTTCTTCCACACACAGGTGCAGATTTGCATTGTGGGGTAGGGTATCATGTGCAACATTGGGAATGAATTTGAAAGACACTTCTGGCCGCTTTAGCCCAGATGGTAACAGTGTGAAAGGAAGTGTCTGTCCTGACAAGGTGAGCTGGGGGCCAATGGTATGGCCTGTGGAGCTTTGTATTGCTACAGAGTGGCACTTTGCAACATTCGCCTTCATACTTAACCACACAAGCTAGTGGTCGACCGTGTTCAACTGTTGCTGACCAGCAGCCAGTTGTTGGTAATGATACATGTGTCATCTGCATATTGAAGAAGGTTGGTATGGTGGGTAGAGTCAGATAATGTATATCCAAGATATTTTGCAAAGTGTCGACTAAGGTATTAATCACTGTATTAAACACTGCCCCCCCCCCCCCCCCCCCCCCCCCCCCCCCCCCGGATGTATTGGAGCCATTGAAGTTTGAAGGGGTTGTCGGTTCTTCATTAGCTGAACTTCTGCCAAAGAGTTTGATTCTCACAATCTTCCAAACTGATGAGACTTGATGTAGTCCAACAACAATTGAAAAGGTCAACAAGGGTTCGAGTGAGGGAGGGGCATGTTTTTGTAGGGAATTTGTCACTCACTCACTCAATTACTTACTAACTTATTAACTTAATTACTTAATTACTCACTAATTACTTACTAACTTATGTACTTAATTACTCACTGACTCACTTAATTGCTTACTAACTTATATACTTATGTACTTAATTACTCACTAACTCACTTATTTACTTACTAACTTATTAACATATACTTATTTACTCACTGACTCACTTAATTGCTTACTAACTTATATACTTTTGTAATTAATTACTCACTAATTACTTACTAACTTATATACTTATGTACTTAATTACTCACTGACTCACTTAATTACTTACTAACTTATATACTTATGTATTTAATTACTCACTAACTCACTTAATTACTTACTAACTACTTACTAACTTATTAACTTAATTACTCACTGACTCACTTAATTACTTACTAACATATACTTATGTACTTAATTACTCACTAACTCACTTAATTACTTACTAACTTATTAACTTATATACTTAATTATTCACTGACTCACTTAATTACTTACTAACATATAGTTATGTACTTAGTTGCTCACTAACTCACTTAATTACGTACTAACTTATTAACTTATATACTTAATTACTCACTGACTCACTTAAGTACTTACTAACTTATTAATTTAATTACTCACTAACTCACTTAATTACTTACTAACTTATATACTTTATACTTTATTATTTATTACTCACTAACTCACTTAATTACTTACTAACTTATTAACTTAATTACTCACTGACTCACTTAATTACTTACTAACTTATATACTTATGTACTTAATTACTCACTAACTCACTTAATTACTTACTAACTTATTAACTTAATTACTCACTGATACTAACTTATATACTTATGTACTTAATTACTCACTTACTCACTAACTCACTTAATTACTTACTAACTTATATACTTATGTACTTAATTACTCACTAACTCACTTAATTACTAACTTATTAACTTATATACTTTATTACTCACTGACTCACTTAATTACCTACTAACTTATATACTTATGTACTTAATTACTCACTAACTCACTTAATTACTTACTAACTTATATACTTATGTACTTAATTACTCACTAACTCACTTAATTACTAAGTTATTAACTTATATACTTTATTACTCACTGACTCACTTAATTACCTACTAACTTATATACTTATGTACTTAATTACTCACTAACTCACTTAATTCTTGCTCACATCTTATTATTGCAGGACAAAAATGTTTATCAATTTTTTAATATATTGGATCAACAAGGAATGGAACGGTAATTTAACACTGTAGACAACAATATTTAAATCCTTTACCTATTATAATAAACTCGAAATATAATACAGATTAGTTTGGCTTTCATTAGGTAAAGGGTCACGCAAATGTTATTGGTAAACTTTTCTGATAAAAATATCTCTTGTCTTGTTTCTATTTAAGCAGTCACTCGCAAGAAGTTCTGTAACAGCAGAGCTAAAAGATGTTACTATTTAGATAAACTTTTGAGGGAAACAACCGACCAACTTCATGGAAGGAAGAGGTGCACCTGTTGCTGACCTGTTGCTGACTTAGCTCAGTTCTGTAAAGGATTGTCACGCAACACTAGCTTCTGAAGAGACCAAGTGATCACTTTGGTACGAAAACATGTAGCTGCTTACATTCAGCTAAACTGATATTGCACTTCCACAAGTGTGTTTATGATATTTAGAACCCTTTACCGATCTTCAGGGGAATGTTTTGTGGTAAATCAAATTACTTCAGTACCACCTGTGAGGCTGATTTCAGTACCACCTGTGAGGCTAATTTCAGTACCAAATTGTAGCTCCTGACTTGAGTGTTTGAAGGTAAAATGGTCTTCTGTAATATCGGAGGTAACTGAGAGGCTAAAAGTACTATGGTCACCTGATCTCCCATTATCTAATCTGGCTGGTCCCACAGTGCCCATAATGCGAGCTATGGAATAAGCCTTCCAAATGTTGTGCTTGACACAATACTCTTCTTAATTCATGGCATCAAAGGAGAGACATGCACAAACTGACAAGCACTGACTTTGCAATTTCAACACTGTTGGGTGTGGTCAGGTAGCACATCTTTCCTCTATTGACTATATGTGCCAATTTTTCTTCCTACATAGCTAGCTATACCAAATCTATAGCCAGTTTTCTTTGTCCGTAGAGAGCACCAGTAGCTATGCCAGAGAGCACCAGTAGCTATGCCGTAGAGAGCACCAGTAGCTAAGCCAGAGAGCACCAGTAGCTATGCCAGAGAGCACCAGTAGCTATGCCAGAGAGCACCGGTAGCTATGCCATATAGAGAGCACCGGTAGCTATGCCGTAGAGAGCACCAGTAGCTATGCCGTAGAGAGCACCAGTAGCTATGCCAGAGAGCACCAGTAGCTATGCCAGAGAGCACCGGTAGCTATGCCAGAGAGCACCGGTAGCTATGCCAGAGAGCACCGGTAGCTATTCCATATAGAGAGCACCAGTACCTATGCCGTAGAGAGCACCAGTAGCTATGCCGTAGAGACTATGCCAGAGAGCACCAGTAGCTATGCCAGAGAGCACCAGTAGCTATGCCGTAGAGAGCACCAGTAGCTATGCCAGAGAGCACCAGTAGCTATGCCAGAGAGCACCAGTAGCTATGCCGTAGAGAGCACCAGTAGCTATGCCAGAGAGCACCAGTAGCTATGCCATAGAGAGCACCGGTAGCTATGCCAGAGAGCACCAGTAGCTATGCCATAGAGCACCAGTAGCTATTCCATATAGAGAGCACCAGTAGCTATGCCAGAGAGCACCAGTAGCTATTCCATATAGAGAGCACCAGTAGCTATGCCAACATGTAGTCAGTTTTCTTGGTCCATTTTTTTGAGTCAAGTAATTTCACTTCCTCATAGTAAGTGCTAATCCAGAGCCTGTTTAGTGGGTGACAAAGGTTAAGCCTGAAGAACCACCTGTGGCTGCAATGCATTGGACAGTATGGAGTTTTCTGGAGTAACATTATGACGAATGGATTTATATATTGAATGTTTGTTGCATTGGAACAAGTAGATACATGGATAAATAGGAAGATAGATGGTGGATCTTGAAGATGAATTTCATGTTTTAATGGATTTTTGGGGCTACTAGTTTACTAACTTTGCGAGGGATTCAAGTATGCTCGAAGTGTTTTCGGGGGTCAAAATTGGCTGAGTCACCATTTATAGTACAAGAAACGGCCAAAATGAGTTTTAGCTGAAATTATAAATGTTTTGTCTTAAAATAGGGAGAGTTCTATCACACTCTTCAAAGATGGTAGATGAAAGATTTTGAAGACAAGTTTCATAGGGTTTTTTAAGTTTGTTTAAAATATGCTTTAGGGTGCTGCCTGTTTACAAAATACCTTCATGAAAGATTCAAGGCATGCTAAAGTGTTCTTGAGGTCAAAATTGACTGTTTAGGATAGTAAGAAGCTACTTACAAGACAGTTTGGTAAAGGTCGTCAACATCATTAACGCGCTAGGAGTTAATGGCGCGAACTATTTGAAGTGTCATCTATGTGTGTAGGAAAGCATAGGCTTGTATGTTACTTGAGGAATAAACATGGTATCTATCTCTGGTGTTATGCTGAGTAACTTCTTGTAGGTGGCTGCTTGACATATTTTTTAGTAAAAAAAAAAAACACCAATATCCTTTACCTAAATGCCAATATTATATATAATTTGGAGTTCATTGTAAAAGGATCCTGTAAACATCCACATCAGTGAAATTCTGGTTTCATTTCTTTTGTGACTGGTCGATCCAATACAGTGTATGTACTTTTAGTTACTAGAAGACTCTAAAATTAAATAACCTTTTTTTCATTTTGGAAATTGGTAAAGGGTTTTATGTAATACATGCTTGTGTCCATGCAATATTGAGCTGGACTAAGTCAGCAAGCAACTCGGCTGCATGTTTTGTACCAAGAAGTGATCAGTTGGTTCCCTCAGAAGCTTACTCTTGTGACAACCTTAGATATAGACCCAAGATTGGAAATCAGCACACTAGATCACTTCATCTCCTTTTCCTTGACAGAACAACTAGTTTGACTGGATCTTTACCTGTTCAAGTCAGAGTTTTCTGAAAGGCTGCAAGGCCATAGAAGCATGCTCTGGTTGGTTCTATGCAACTGTCAGCCTGTAGGAGGGTTCAAGGTTCATTAACAAAGGGCAACAATACTTTAAAAAAATACCTCCTAACACACACACACACACACACACACACACAAAGAGTTTGGAAAGACTGAGAAATGACTAATGAGGTGGATCTGAAGGAAGCTACACAGTTAATTTAGATTATTGCATACTTCCTTATTACATCATGCAAACTGATATTAGATAGACAAGAGTTAGGACTGCCCCAAAATTAATTATATATACTCAAGCTCTTCTCTTGGAGAGTGCAGCTACTGATGCCTAGGCCAGCCAGGAATAGGACAAACAACAAGCTGAGCCCTTCAAAACCACCACAAGAGTTAATTGAATAATAGCATTGAGTGGCAAGCAAAGCTAAATTTAAAAAGCCATTGAACAGAGTAACTATATTCATCATCCTTTACTATCAGCCATGCAGCCTGTTCTCACCTTGTCCGTGCAGAACATATATTTATTATTATTATATCAACTGAGAGATTATTATTATTATTTGCATGAGGGTCAAGGTTTAGGAAGGTTTAGGAAGGTTTGGTGGGTCTAGGTTTAGAAAGGTTTGGGGGGGGGGGGTCTTAGTTTTTTTTGTCTAGCTGCAATCTGGTAAAGGGTCACAGCAGTTATTGTTGAGCTGGTCAGGTCGCAACCCTGTCTTGCAGTCTTAATAGATTCCTCCACATTTAGCAACATCCTGTCATTGCACTCAACCTGCTCTATGTGCAGATAAGATGCTCACCCTGAGAGGTGTGCAAGGCCTCTGCTGGGGAACAGTTTTTGCAAGAACTAAGTGATGCCATCTGACAGCACCTGTACTCAGAATCAAATGAATCCAAAACTGCAGGTTTAACCAGTTGTCACAAGCATGAACAACTGCCCTGGAGTCATGACGGGGAATTGCTGACACCTCAATTAGTGCTAGGCCAGGAAATGATTTTGTGGTCTATTATATCTCAAACGTTGTGATCCAGCACCTCTCACACTGTCCACCTCTCTCTTTCCCTGAAAATGTCTTCTTCTTCAGCTCAGCATGTAACTCAGCCTATAGTAAACAGGGAGCACAAGATCCTGCGAGACCACAAAGATGACTTGGTATCACTAATGTCAGCCATCAAACTCGTCTGTTTCTCAGCAGAGTTGTGCAGGTCGCTGGTCATCTCCCAGCAGGTTTCTGATGTGTTTGCTACACTGGACGACATGTTGGAGCCCAAACTAAGACTGACGTACTTAGTGCAACGTGTGTGTTAGGGAGTAAAAGAAGATAGTATTTAATAAGTCTCTTAAAGTCCTGGCTGGGTATGGAGGTCATGGTAAATAGCTGGTTAGCCATCTTTGGGAGGAGTTGTA
Organism: Cladorhizidae sp. MBARI D1340-BT2; assembly: GCA_028752905.1. Taxonomy (NCBI): domain Eukaryota; kingdom Metazoa; phylum Porifera; class Demospongiae; order Poecilosclerida; family Cladorhizidae; species Cladorhizidae sp. MBARI D1340-BT2. The sequence goes on along the minus strand of JAQNBH010000001.1, from coordinate 34,167,400 downwards.
TGTGTCCGAGAGGGAGGCAGGTCATGGTCTAGCTGGCCACACATTGCATGGTGACTTTTTCTTTTATAATGTTTCTGATTTGATGGAGATTCTTGTTGAAGTGAGTGGGAGCTATCAGGCATGGCACTGGCTCTGCCTCCACATGCACTGCAGAGGAGGTGGTAATGAAGCTAGCATGGCAAAAATTCTCTATAATGGATGTCACATAACCAGTCGGTGGGGAAAACACTTTGAAAAGACTCCAGTTGGCACTGGACAGTGAGCTAGTTGGAAGAGGAGGTGTGGCACAAACCTTAGAGAAGAGAAACTGAGTGTCAGAAACCATCTGAGACAATAACATTATCCGAGTTAGACTCCACCTTGAATATAGTTTACCTGCTAACAACACCAGCAACTGATGGTAAATCCACATTTTTTGTGGCCTGAAATCAGTGACAGTGCAGGAGTATCTCTGATGGCCTAGCTTACTCGGGTGCACACACAGTCATACTTGCCATTTGTCCAGTCAGGCAAGCAACTCAAGAAAGTAAGTGCATGTATACTTTTCATGTAATGACAGACAGTGAAGAAGTAAATAGTTAAGCAGTGAATAGTGAAGTTTGAAAACAAAGTAGCTCAAATAGAACTAGGTCCACACCTCTGTGGGTGCACCTCTGCATGCATGCATGCATGGGACCGGCAGATTGACGGGAAGGGAGAGAAGGGAAAAATTCCTTCAGGAGAGCATCACATAATTCCATCTCCCAGTGATCCCATGAGCAAAAGTGGCGTATGCTACATGAAGCTGTACTCAAGTGGAGAGGCCATATAGACATGCATAGAGGGCCATCAACTCCCCACTAAGGACTTGCTTTGCTCTCAACTAACCATCAGCTCTAGCTAAGTGTGTCCTACTGGAGTGAAAGATCATTGCAACAGATGCTTTTTCCTTCCTCCTCCTATATAGTATGACCCTTGAAGGCATGTGCCCCGTCAATAGACTAAGAGTGTACATCTGATTACCACTTCAATTCTCCAGATGATAGCACACTGGTGCTGTCAAGAAGCTTTGAATATCCATGCAGATCTTCCGGGATTGTGTAGTAATATGTCGCATGATTTGTGGACCTTATCTGACCCTCCCAACCCCCACATCCCCTCCCAAGCTAGCTACAACAAATGACCAACACTAGACTTCCTATATTGGACCCCTAATTCAAAGTAGCGAACACCCAAAGCACACACACACACACAAAAACATGCAAAATGAAGTCAATACATCATATCAGTGGCTAAATAGGTTCAAGGATTGTTAATAAAGTAAAATGTGTGCCCATCTTAACAAATTTGAACTTGTATTTTACACACCTCACATGTTTTTATAATAACAATGCATAATATTACTCTTGCTCTGAAAAAAAGAGAGAGTTGTTAAGTCAACTTAATCCAGTTACGATTGTTTCAACAGTGCAACTCAGAAGTTGCAGTGTTTTTGCTGTATGCTGGTGCCATTTTTGATCCAGTAGAGTCCCGGCATGTTCTGTACAGCAACCACTTCTTGACAAGAATTGGCAGCAAAAGACTTGGCCCGACCCAAGGTTTCTACCCCAAACTCAGTGGACAAGAATTGTAGCACGTCAGCCAAGATGTCTTCATTGTCTCGGTCTGATGGACAGCCATTATCATACACTCGTATTGGATTACTGCCTCGCTTTATACCTGAACAAATGTAAGCATGAAGAGTTGAGCACAATAATATCTCAAGGTCCACCATGGGGGGGGGAACTGCCATGTTCAATGTGTACTTAACCCCTACGAGTCAATTTTAGCATCCCTCTCTGACTGCTCAGAAGCCTTGCTTGCATGGGCCTTGATCCACACACATCATGTTACATATAAACACCTTAAATCCAGATTAGAAACATAGTATGTATCTAACACACACCAATAGGTTGATTACAATCTGAATTGGGCACAAAATGTCCACCAAACTTGACTAGAAATACATTAAAGCATACAGGGTCGGTGGCAAGCAAAACGAGCCATTTTAACCAGTTTTGCAAGAGGTTTACCTGAACAATAGCATTACAAGCTTCTGCTTCTTATGCATTTAGCAATTAAACTAAAAGTTTGTCATAAATATGTTCAACACTTTGCTATGCCAACCATTTGGTTTAATTATTGCTTCTAAATGCATGAGAAATTACACAAACAGTTTGAACTTGAAGTTGCTAATACAAGCATCTCCTCACAACAGCATCAGGGAGATCTATCGAAAGGAAAGGGAGAGGGCTTGAGGGGAAGAGGAGGGAAAAGGGAAGGTGTGAGTTAAGGGGCTTTGAATATATCCCATTTGCTTGACCTCTAGGTCACCTAAGTCATGGCCCGGTGAAGGTTGACTAGCTAGTAGTTACAGCATGTGTAACAAAGGCTGGTGACTGGTTAAGGCACTCAGTATCCCACTCACTCTATTTATATAGATGCAATACACCCTGGACTAGTGCCACCATCACTCTATTTGATGTTGTAATACACCCTAGACTAGTGCCACCATCACTCTATTTGATGTAATACACCCTGGACTAGTGCCACCATCACTCTATTTGTTGTTGTAATACACCCTGGACTAGTGCCACCATCACTCTATTTGATGCTGTAATACACCCTGGACTAGTGCCACCATCACTCTATTTAATGTTGTAATACACCCTGGACTAGTGCCACCATCACTCTATTTAATGCTGTAATACACCCTGGACTAGTGCCACCATCACTCTATTTGATGCTGTAATACACCCTGGACTAGTGCCACCATCACTCTATTTGATGCTGTAATACACCCTGGACTAGTGCCACCATCACTCTATTTGATGTTGTAATACACCCTGGACTAGTGCCACCATCACTCTATTTTATGTTGTAATACACCCTGGACTAGTGCCACCATCACTCTATTTGATGTTGTAATACACCCTGGACTAGTGCCACCATCACTCTATTTGATGTTGTAATACACCCTGGACTAGTGCCACCATCACTCTATTTAATGTTGTAATACACCCTGGACTAGTGCCACCATCACTCTATTTGATGCTGTAATACACCCTGGACTAGTGCCACCATCACTCTATTTGATGTTGTAATACACCCTGGACTAGTGCCACCATCACTCTATTTGATGTTGTAATACACCCTGGACTAGTGCCACCATCACTCTATTTGATGCTGTAATACACCCTGGACTAGTGCCACCATAACTCTATTTGATGCTGTAATACACCCTGGACTAGTGCCACCATCACTCTATTTGATGTTGTAATACACCCTGGACTAGTGCCACCATCACTCTATTTGATGTTGTAATACACCCTGGACTAGTGCCACCATCACTCTATTTGATGTTGTAATACACCCTGGACTAGTGCCACCATCACTCTATTTGATGCTGTAATACACCCTGCCATCACTCTATTTGATGCTGTAATACACCCTGGACTAGTGCCACCATCACTCTATTTGATGCTGTAATACACCCTGGACTAGTGCCACCATCACTCTATTTGATGCTGTAATACACCCTGGACTAGTGCCACCATCACTCTATTTGATGCTGTAATACACCCTGGACTAGTGCCACCATCACTGTGTTTCATGTTGTAATACACCCTGGACTAGTGCCACCATCACTCTATTTGATGCTGTAATACACCCTGGACTAGTGCCACCATCACTCTATTTAATGTTGTAATACACCCTGGACTAGTGCCACCATCACTCTATTTGATGCTGTAATACACCCTGGACTAGTGCCACCATCACTCTATTTGATGTTGTAATACACCCTGGACTAGTGCCACCATCACTGTGTTTCATGTTGTAATACACCCTGGACTAGTGCCACCATCACTCTATTTGATGCTGTAATACACCCTGGACTAGTGCCACCATCACTCTATTTGATGCTGTAATACACCCTGGACTAGTGCCACCATCACTCTATGTAATACACCCTGGACTAGTGCCACCATCACTCTATTTAATGTTGTAATACACCCTGGACTAGTAACATCATATCATTGTGAAAAATTCCCATCAAAATTGACTGAAATTAATAATAAGTGACATCTAAGAAGGTTGAGCATAAAATAAATATCATTAAGAAGTTAGTGATAGCCATTATGGCAGATCACACACACACACACACAGACACACAGACACACACACAGACACACACACACACGCACGCATGCATGCACACACACACACATGGAGAGCCAAGCACAATATGTTGTCTCTTGCTCTTCCACTATAAATTTACAAAGTTGTAGGTTTTGTTCTCTGATGCTCTCCTTGAAGTTGTGACATTTTGTTTCGTGTGGTAGCAGCTGAAGAGAATAATGCGATAAACACACACAATGGAAGCACTGAAGTCAGCATCTCTTCAGAGCATGCTATATATACACAGCAACTTCCTTTAGGTTTGCCCCTTGTATTTAATACAGTATTGGAACATCAATGTATAGATAGCCACATACACATCCAGCTACTGTGTGTGTGGCAATAGAAACTCGTGTTTATTAGCAGACCAATACTACTAATTGGCTCTTGACCACAGACTTTCCGCAAATTTTTTTACAATTTTTGCTTAAACTTTTTTGTGGACAGGAATTATCAAACTGTTTCTATCATTAGAATTCAAATAACAATAAGCTGCATATAATAATCAGCTGCTCCATGGAAGTAAACAAACGGAAGCTTATGCATCGCTATATATGTCACCTCATGCCCATAACAAACCCGGCAACAAGGAACCATCCGAGAGGACGTGCTTTCTAAGAGTGAAGGGATTCAGGGAGTAGTTTGAGGCAAGCAAAAGTGTTTCCATACTTTTCCTCAGCAAAAGAGCTTCCTCAAGGACAATGACAGCAGATGTGATCCTAACCTCTTGTTCTTATTTTTTCTTTCCTCTCACTCATCCTGTGGAAGTACTAATAGAGCAGCTACTGAGCATGTGAAGGTCATTGATCAGCCCCTAGTGATTCATTGTTAATAGTGCTTTTGCTGTAAACATGTCCAAGTTTGCACTTGTAAGCGCTTACGGCAAATAATTTAGTGCTAGTGAATGACTGCATTAGTCTTCAGAGGACCATAACCCTATAGATATTACACCCTATAGATATTACATATATATATACACAGCAAGTATTTTGAACGGCAAGACTTCTAGCTCTGTGGTAGTTAGCTGTGCACAAGTTCTGGCAGACTCAAAGTGGGGGAGTAGGGATGATCGAGAGAGCTGCTTGTATCGAACACCATCCAGTGCATTGGCCCTCCCAGGAGGACTCCTGACCATGTCAGCATACTGAGCATTGAGACCACACCCACACAGTGCCTCGGAACATTTTTGTAATTCCACTGGTAACTCTTTTGATCAGATGGGGGAGTGGACGAGGGTCTTCAATGCAAAAACAAACAAACAAACAGCCCCTCCCCCCACACCTCAGCCCCCCCAAGCCTCCTACCACTATTTCTTGATAGTGTAAGAATGGGGAGCTATGATTGTCAATGATGCAATTAAGCAGCTCACATGCTCTCTTGTGCAGTGGTGGCTCTAAGATTTCCCCGACAGATGGTCCACCAATCCCTGACAGGTCGTCCAGGTATAAAATGGGTGGGGGTGGGGTCTAGCATGTGTATGTTAAGTTTACTTCTTCATATCAAACTTTGTAACGCCTTGCCTTCACCATCTTCTGAGGTTGAAAGAAAGATAACTAACTACCCACATCTGCAGTTCTTCTTCACCTGTGGCTGAATGACGTAAGAAAGAGAACTACCACTAGAGAACATTTTAGCACCAAAAGATAGCTTATTTCAAGAGCTTTCCAAATGTGCTTTGTATTAAATAAAGCTATCTTTTGGTAGTATAGGGGCCAATGGAGTATAGGGACCAATGGAGTATAGGGACCAATGGACAACAAAGTTATGGAGATGTTGGAGTATATTTTATGAATAATTCTGTGGTAAAAGGTTGTCACTTAACACCCCTTAACAAGCCCCAGAATTTTTTTAGGTTGGGTGGGATCTGGCTAGTCTTGGAGCTCGTACACAGTTCAGCTTCACACCTTTGTATGTAGAAACTCCAAGAGTAGTTGTGTCTCACCCCAAACTGAGCCAAGTATCATTAGCTACCATCAAAAATGCATTGAACACGCATCAGTCACTACAAAGAACGTGGCCAAGCCAGACAAACTATGCCATAATGTTTACATGACGAGTAGATGACTCTCTCGTGTGCATAATACCTTACTAACTAGATGCAGATGGATTTTACACCCATGGGGTAGAATAAGGGATAAGTCGTTATGAAAGGGTATGATAAATATATGATATATATGCCTGTCAACTTTATATTGTGTAGTGTGGGGACAATGATATTCATGGTATTTCAATCAAATAACTCAGCCAAGTATTATGGTAATGTCATTGCAAGCACTGAGGAATATGCTCAAACTTCCATCATCAGGATGCCCCATATCCAGTTACCCTCGCATTTGCACGATCACATCATATGTAACGCGTGTGGTCCTTGAGCTCATGGAAGCATGACTTGTTTTGACAGTACAGTCTCGTCCAAAGAGAGCAATCTTGCTTAGAGTGCGTTTCTTGTCTATAGCTTGTGCGTGAAGTCAACGCAGAAGGCTACCCACAACAGAGAGGATGAGAGCAAAGGGGAGGAAGCCAGGGAAGACCCTCGTTCAGTCACCTGGTGAAGCTCTAGAGATCTCAATGCTGTGGCTGGAAAACTTTTCTCATGAAAAAATGGCGCGACACTGCAGCTCCAATGAGACGGCAATTACTGACTCAAATCATCATCATTGCTTTTCTATAGGAACTGAATAATTAGGAATGTGCATGCACTTAATTTGCATGTTCACATGTGCAGTATGTGCATGTATTAGGAATGTGCATGCACTTAATATGCATGTTCACATGTGCAGTATGTACATGTATTAGAATGTGCATGCACTTAATATGTATGTTCACATGTGCAGTATGACATGTATTAGGAATGTGCATGCACTTAATATGTATGTTCACATGTGCAGTATGTACATGTATTAGGAATGTGCATGCACTTAATATGCATGTTCACATGTGCAGTATGTACATGTATTAGGAATGTGCATGCACTTAATATGTATGTTCACATGTGCAGTATGACATGTATTAGGAATGTGCATGCACTTAATATGCATGTTCACATGTGCAGTATGTACATGTATTAGGAATGTGCATGCACTTAATATGCATGTTCACATGTGCAGTATGTACATGTATTAGGAATGTGCATGCACTTAATATGTATGTTCACATGTGCAGTATGACATGTATTAGGAATGTGCATGCACTTAATATGCATGTTCACATGTGCAGTATGTACATGTATTAGGAATGTGCATGCACTTAATATGCATGTTCACATGTGCAGTATGACATGTATTAGGAATGTGCATGCACTTAATATGCATGTTCACATGTGCAGTATGTACATGTATTAGGAATGTGCATGCACTTAATATGTATGTTCACATGCAGTATGACATGTATTAGGAATGTGCATGCACTTAATATGCATGTTCACATGTGCAGTATGTACATGTATTAGGAATGTGCATGCACTTTATATGTATGTTCACATGTGCAGTATGACATGTATTAGGAATGTGCATGCACTTAATATGCATGTTCACATGTGCAGTATGTGCATGTATTAGGAAAGTGCATGCACTTAATATGTATGTTCACATGTGCAGTATGTACATGTGAACATACATATTAAGTGACTACATAGTGTATTTATAATATTATGGCAAATGGGACTACATATAGTGTATTTATAATATTATGTGGTACTACATATAGTGACTTAGTGTATTTATAATTATTGTGGCAAGTGTGACTACATAGAGTGTATTTATAATTATTGTGGCAAGTGGGACTACATAGAGTGTATTTATAATATTATGGCAAGTGGGACTACATAGAGTGTATTTATAATATGGCAAGTGGGACTACACATAGCATTCAGATGTTCAAGTTCAAGCTGACTGCCATAAAATGCCTCTAGATTCTAAAAAATTACAGTGTGTGCTAAAGATTGCCATTATAAAATAGTCTTTGATCAGGAAAGCGACAAAACTAAAGCTAATGAGATCACAGTCATCATTTACCATCTTCTCTAGGCCTCTTCTGCTGTTTTCTGGGAGTCTCCTGCTGTGATAGGCTGCATAGGCACCTTTACTTACCAAAACCACTCTGAATCCCCTCACACTTTAAAAAAGAGGCACTCCTGGATGGAGTTTTGCTGAACACATGTGCAATATATAGCAATGTGTAGTATAACTTTATTGGAGGTGCAATATGTAGCAATGTGTAGTATTTCTTTAACCTTATTTGAGCTGACATTATATCAAACACTATTCGCCAGAAAAAGAGTTTTTGCATAATTGTTATAGTATTTTTTTAAATCACAAATTAATAAGGTGGACGAAACAAATTCTTTTTAAAACCCTTGTGGTTACAACTTTGGAGTTTCATAGATTATGCACACTTCACTTGATATATAACTCAAAAGTCTCTGCTCTCTTTTAACACTATAAAAATATGCATTGGTATAAGCATGCCAAAGTTAGACGCAGTCAAAGTTGGGTACCTCAAAACATGTGGCATGTCTGAACTCTCTGCACTTCTGGCTCCTTCAAAAAGTGCTGGACTGTTCAAATTACAGAGCAAGAGCCTTACCGATAATGCAGTAAAGGGTCTGACCATGTCTGACCAGGTGATTTCATTATAAAGTGTCGTATCTTTGCTGTCATCCTGATTCATATACCAAAAAGGTATTCAGTACAGATGCTTTCTGATGGCATTCTTTTTGTTTTGCCACACTTGTTTATCTATTGGAACTGCTGATTGGATGTGAAGTGAAACCACACCCCTCAAACTCCATTTTAATCGCTACTTTCCAGATCAAGTCTTGAATGGCTATAACAACTGTGATTGATAGAGCTGTACAACGAGATCTTCTTGGGAGGGGGGGGGGGGAAGAGGGGGTCTGATACCATAAAATAGTAGGCGAGAAAAAACACTTGTGGTTACCACTTTATAGCTGCATAGATTCTGCACACTTGGTGGAGTCGGACTTGATATATATAGATAGGTCTCTCTGTGTGCTCTCTTTTGATTTTTCTAGTGTATAACTATACCCAAGTTACTGGAGCTAAAGTGATGGTATCTCAAAACCCGAGGCCTCATTTTGCAACAAGAATAACTCCAGAGATTGCAAAGTGCTTAGCCAGCTGAAATTAGCACCGGTAGCTAGAGGAAGGGAAGTCCGAGTTTTCCCCCATTAGGCGCTAAAACTTGAGTATATACCTCAAGCAAAATGAATTTCCTTAAAATTTATTTTCCATTTATGACTTCCTCTAGTGAATTATCAGTGGCAAAAGGAGGCCCTAGTCTACAAGTTCCATTAATTACGTGCTAAAAGTGAGTATGTGGTCTAGCCACCAGTTGAAATTACTATCTGTGGCTACTTTCCAATGAGGAGCTAGAGCTGGCCGAGAATTCAGACATGCAGATTTTGAGGTCCTCAACTTTGTAACTTCTTGCCTTGGAATCAGGCAAGACACTTGCAATATTTCATGGGCTTGAAATTTTAGTCCTTTCCCAATACTCTCACAATCTCTTATGTCAAAATGGCCACTTTTTTGGTCCTTAGGAAGGACAATGAGATACATACTTAAATATTCCTCCACAAGAAAAAAACAACCAGTATATTTATATAAATATATATAATGACTGCTCTAGAGGAGAAAGTTTAGATCAGACTTTGGTCCAAAGTTAGATTGTAAGCATCTTTGATTTGATAGGTGTTCCGTGATACAGGACCCCAGATAGACTTAATAAAATTTGAGTGCTTCTTGCTCAGTTATATACTAGCATTTAGATTGAGCTGAATAATTTTGATGCTAGATTGTGGACTTACAGATACTATTTTATATTGGAGTAATATGCTATAGTATTAGCTGTATACTAGTATATACCTGTTGTGAGTATGCAGTTTTCAGAACCCATGAGACACTCTCCAGATCCTTCATCCTCAGGATCAGCAAATTTTTTCTGCCTAATTTCATTTGCATTGGGGAATATTTCATCAACTAAATCCTCCTCATCAGGTCTTAATATGTCATAGGAGGAATAGGCGAGAGTTATTAGCAATAGTGCTACACTGAGCGCAAGCTGTATCTGTAGAAGAGTAGGATTCCATATAAGCCCCATTGTCTCCTTCCTCAACATTATCACTAGCTACTCCAACTGAATACTGCCATGTGCCGACTGATTTTATATCGAAAATGCAACGGGCTGTACAGGAAGTTAATAATCAGGCCATTACCACAGTAAACCAGTACACAAAAAAACTCACTTTGAATTAGTAGGTGTACAAATAAACGATTTTAGTTCCAAAACACTACAAGCGTTTGATTCTTCGCTAAAGTAGTACATTGGTACCGGTCCTAAAGTAGTACATTGGTACCGGTCTTCAGAACCCATACCAATGTTCTACACGACCTCGCGTTCACTTGTCGCCTAAAAAAATTAAGATCAGTTTTTTACGCGCGAATATTCCACTCACGAGTACAGAGGAAAGACTTATAGAGGCACCATCATCAACAGAAATGGCGTGGTATTTGGCGTTATCTAACATGTTTAGGGACGCAGCAGTGAGTGGGTCAGTGTTATAATATAGATTTTTTTTGATTTTTTTTTTTTTTTTACAATGATGGATGAGACAAAAGTGTACAAACACAACCAGTTAAAAGTTAAATCACACCATCTACCTGCGGGGATCAAATTGGGAGGCGGCGGACCCACAATGTATATGGTATACACTGGAAGAAGAAAAAGCAAGTAAAAGTTGAGGAAAAGATTTTGTTGTGCACACTTTTTCTACACTATATATTCATTAACCATTTGCAAATAATATCGATAATTAAAGAAAGGACATTAGCTACACCAATGCAATCCTCATGGTGATGCAATGCTAGGCTGTTGTTTTACATGAACCAGCTCCTAGGTTTTGTCCAGGTATGTCCACTTTGAGTACAATCCTGAACTTAAGTATGCTCAGCATGCAAGTTGTGTAGAGGTATATTAGGAGTATGCTTAAGTTGTGTATAGCTATAGGGTAATAACATCTTGCCAATTTTGGTGGTTCGCCAGTTCACTTTTGATTTGATGATAACAGTCTATGGAGAGATGTACATAAAAGGAATCTTTTTTTATTTATCTATATATATATTTTTTTATTATAAAATGTTATGCAATTACATGTATATACAGTGTAATGCAATGGGTACACAATAGCACTATGCTAATCGTGTGTGAACCCATAATTAATGTGGTACAATAAAGTAATAACAACAGTAACTATATACATGTACTATGATTTAGACAACAAATCTACGTTTAAAGGAAAAAAGGCTACTAGCACAGGCTTGGCTCTCTTCAAGTCTGTTCCAAGCCACAATACTGCTTGGTACAAATGAGTGGTAAAGGTGATTAGTACGAGCAGGTGTACTGAAGGTGTATCAGTGATAAATCATGGCAGTGGTTTAAATTTATTATTATTATTATTATTATTATTATTATTATTATTATTATTATTATTATTATTATTATTATTATTGTATATATATATATATATATATATTATTTTTTACAGCGCCTCTAAATGGGCAATGAATAAATTTAAAATAATATGTACATATTATAATGTGTAAGTTACAATGCAAGTTTGAGAATCAATCATTCTACAGAGATGCTTGGCGAAACTGTGCAATTTTGAAAGTGATATATATACCTGCTTGACCACCACAGAATTTACACACACATATTGGATGAGGAGCATGAAAAGAAGAATTTGTACACAATTTGAAGTGGAAACCATGACATGAGTATTTTGTACTTGCATGACGATTATCCCTATTTCCCTTACTCCATTCCCTATTTACCATGCCTACCGATTGATAAAACTCAAGAGGGATGGCACAAATCTTCTCAGTGTATGAACGGAAATGGGAGGATAAAGCAGGAGTGAGCTTTAAGGCAGGGATAGATAAATATAGGTTCTGAGTGAGAGGCTCCTCGTTACAAAGGGACAGCACCAGCCTATTCTTGGTGTTTGCAGGTAGACCCAAACATTTCTTCAGGTATGTTGTTTTCACCTTATCTATGATCTTTCCTTCAGATGTTCCCAGAAAGTGGAGATGGCATAGGTGATAATGGGACGAATTTTAATTCCAAAAAGTCTAATTGCACAGTCGAGAGAAAGAAGACAGAGATTCTTAATAGAGAATGTAGCTGAGGAACAGGCAGTATATTTCTTAGATAAGTGTTGACTGAAAGAGAGGGTAGGAGTCAGGGTTATACCCAGATACTCATAGGACACTGTCATTGGGATGTTTGCTGATCCGTATGTGAAAGTGTGCTTGAGCAAGTCTGCCTCCCCTACGAAATTTGAGAATTTTTGTTTTCAGTACATTCACTTCATTTTTTCCCCTTGAACACCAAGTGCAGAGAATGTCAAGAGCTCCCTGAATTGGTCTTCGTTCAAGACTAAAAATCACAATGTCATCTGCCCAAGCCTGAATATTACCCCCTTTTATTTCAGCAAGTTTCTGGACCACATCTGTTGTGTATGCAATGAACAATTGGGGGCTGAGTGAGTCTCCTTGGAGAACGCCTCTTGTCGATCAGTTGAGCATAGACCATCCTGAAATTTTCTTTCAGATTGAGCGAAGAATTGGTCCTTTTAGAAGAAATTGTTCATGCAACTTCCTCAATAAGATGTTCCGGTTTAAAATTATGTTATGGGTGAAGGATCAGCTACAAGTGGGAGGAAGTGGTATGGACAAGCGTGGACATATGAGGTCAAAGGTGCAAGGAATAGTAGCATAGACGTGCAGTGGTCCAGAAAGTATTAAAAAAAGAACGTTTAATTAGTGGCGATGGATGATTCAAATCAGCAGTGTGTGGAAGTAAGTTCCAGAGTCTGGGCAATCTAAAAGTGTCGTCATCCATTAGTATTTGATCTTGAAGGTAGAATTTTGTGCAAATAAGAAGACCTCGTGTTGCTGGGAATGTGACAATTAGTAATCTGGAAACTATTTTTTTAGATTCCTTTATAAAGAAGATGATGTTATGTAGCTCTAACAAAATCATTAGAGGGACTCCTGGATATTGAGGCAATTATGTAATTCATAGTGTAATCTAAATGAATTTTGATCAAGTGAGATCTCCAGACAGGTGAGAAATGTGTTGCCTAACAAGGGAAGTAGATAATAATTTATTGGCTGCAGGAATTCAAAAGACAAAAAGTTAGTAAGCCAAGTAACTTTGTAGGTGACTGAGATTATATTATCATAGTGGAAAGATTAGAGAGAACACTATCTAGGTCCTTGTGGTATTGCTTTGAAAATGCTGTAGTGTTTCTGATGTAGTACTCTGTCAAAAGTCTGGTGACATGTTAGGATGAAAGCGATAAGAGCATTTATTTAGATTGAGTTCAAGGTTCCATGTATTACTCCAGTTATTGATGGCATTAACATCACTCTAAAGTAGAAAACTATCTGCAGCAATCTCCACAGCTAGGTTTGCAGCATTTTGCATCATCGACAAAAAATATATAGTTGGGACAGTACAACCACTGCTACCTGTACAACAACCACCTGCTACCTATACAACCACTGCTACCTGTACAATCAGTGCTACCTGTACAGAACCACCTGCTACCTGTACAATCACTGCTACCTGTACAATCACTGTTACCTGTACAACCACTGCTACCTGTACAACCAGTGCTACCTGTACAATCAGTGCTACCTGTACAATCACTGTTACCTGTACAATCACTGCTACCTGTACAATCACTGCTACCTGTACAATCACTGCTACCTGTACAACCACTGCTACCTGTACAATCAGTGCTACCTGTACAGAACCACCTGCTACCTGTACAATCACTGCTACCTGTACAATCACTGCTACCTGTACAACCACTGTTACCTGTACAATCACTGTTACCTGTACAACCACTGCTACCTGTACAATCAGTGCTACCTGTACAATCACTGTTACCTGTACAATCACTGCTACCTGTACAATCACTGTTACCTGTACAATCACTGTTACCTGTACAATCACTGCTACCTGTACAATCAGTGCTACCTGTACAATCAGTGCTACCTGTACAACCACTGCTACCTGTACAACCACTGCTACCTGACAACCAGTGCTACCTGTGCAACCACTGCTACCTGTACAATCAGTGCTACCTGTACAACCACTGCTACCTGTACAACCAGTGCTACCTGCAGTGCTACCTGTACAACCACTGCTACCTGTACTAATACTAATCATTGATATCAGCAAGGAGCCAAGGATGCTTTCCCTTATGGACTCCTGATTTGAGGCAAGGAGCTGCTCCTGGTGGACTCCTGATGTGAGGAAAGGGCCAAGGATGTGCCTGTTGGACTCCTGATGTGAGGCAAGGAGCCAAGGATGCTTCCCTGGGTCGATTAGTCAGTCCATCATGGCCCATCCATCCGTCCATTAGTTGGTTGGTATTAACACCATCTAGACTACACATTCAAGCCATTCCTTGACAGTATCTATAGCTTTATTGCTGTCAATAAATTGCTTAGCCACTTCTGCTGTATTGGGAAATGTTGTCTCTAGTGCTTTCATTGCCTGTTGTAGAACCATACATACTATAAGTGTTGAAGACATGCACCTGGGGTAGTATACAATTTGTTTTGTGTACCTTGACATCTGAAGGGAGACCTAAACCCTTTTTGTAAGTAAAGTTTTAAAAACTTGTGGTTACCACTTTATAGCTCCATAGATTCTGCAACGTTCATGGTATGGACTTGATATATAGTTTTAAAAAATAGGTCTCTCTGTGTGCTCTGTTTTGATAATAAAACATTTTTCATAGTTACAACTATACCCAAGCTATAGGAGCTAAAGTGGGGTACCTCAAAAACCTGATTGCCTGATTTTTTTCACATAAATATCTCGAGGCTAGAGAGTTGTAATTAGCACCTGTGGCTAGAGGAAGCCCTACTCTATTCATGACCTTTTTGATTAGGCGCTAAAATGGCTAAAACGTAAGTGCGTGGTCAGTGCGTGGTCAGTGCGTGGTCAAGCGCGCGGTTGGGAAATGAATTTCGTTAAATTCCATAAAATTCTTTTTCCACCCAAGTGCGTGACCACGTACTTACACGTTTTAGCGCCTAATCAAAAAGGCATAGAGGAGCTCCCACAAACTGTGCCTGTGGCACACCCTTTTCCACTGATCATGCTCTTTCATGCCCCAAGGGGGGCTTCCCATCCATCAGGCATAATGAGGTACGAGACACAATAGGTTGCTGGATGTCCGAGGTATGTAATGATGTGTGCATAGAGCCTAACTTGCAGCCAATACGGGAGAAAACCTGAAGGGTGCCTCAGCAATAAGAGAGGATGGAGCCAGGCTGGACATCGCTGCCAATGGTTTCTGGGGTGGTCGTTATGAACGAACATATTTTGATGTCAGAGTATTTAATCCACACGCCCCCTCCAACCGCCTACAAAGTTTAGTCTCCACATACAGAAAGCATGAGAGGGAAAAGATCAGGTCTTACAAACAGCGAGTGAGAGAAGTTAAACATGGATCGTTCACCCCACTGGTAATGGCTCTCACAGGTGGCCTTGGTAAAGCTGCATCCACATAACTCAAACGACGAATACCCTCGAGATGATCAGTACTCCAACACTGCATGGATGAGGTGCAAACTCTCCTTCACTCTTTCCAAGCATCAATACAGTGCATCCGAGGTGCACGATCAGCAAGTGGTCGCACACAAAAGTATATCTCCCCTCAGGTTGATCTCGTAACAGCCGAGGCCAAATTCAACTAAAGATACTTTCATCTTACCCTTGAATAAATTATCTATCCTAAAATCCCTGGAGGAATGGCCGAGTTCTTGTGTGGGATGCTACATGTGTGGACACTTTTGCTCCTTCGTATGCCACTATGTTACCTGATGGTCCAGGGTGCATTGCTGACGACAGGGCCGAGTTTCTGAAGAAGGGGAAGTATGCAAATATAGAGGCTACTCATTATTTTGTATCGAGACCTCTGGAGTATTTGGGTCTGAGGCAAAGAGTTTTCTCCAAGAGCTAGGTGCATGCCTCAAAACTGAGTCTGGTGACCCTCGTGCCTACCATTTCCTGCTGCAAAGAAGCAGTTGCAATCCAACGAGGAAACACTGCTGCAGTGCTTGGATCCAGCTCAGTACCTGACGATCATTATTTCTTAAATTAAATTTATAATAATAATAATAATATAATAATATATAAATAAATCTTGTCTTGCGAAAGAAAAAAAAGGGGGGAAAGGGAGGGGGGGGGGGGGGAATAGGGGGAAAAGGGGGTAAAAATAGAGGAGAGCTTCCTCTAGCCTAGTGCTAATTACAACTCTCTAGCAATCTGGAGATATTTATGTGGCAAAATCAGGCAATCAGGTTTTTGAGGTACCCCACTTTAGCTCCTATAACTTGGGTATAGTTTTGTAGCTATGAAAAATGTTTTATTGTCAAAAGAGAGCACACAGAGAGACCTGTCTTTTGAGCCATTTTAAGTTTGCAGAATCTATGGAGGTAACCACAAGTTTTAAACACTTTACCAAAAATGGGTATGTCCCCCCTGATTCAGGGGAGACAAGACCATTTTTTTAATTTAAAAAAAAATTGTGGTTACCACTTTATAGCTCCATAGATTCTGTAAACTTCATTGTATGGACTTGATATATATATAGCTCAAAAGATAGGTCTCTCTGTGTGCTCTCTTTTGATACTAAAATATGTTTCATAAGATTATAGGAAAGTTACTAGACCCTAAAGTGGAGGGACCTGAAAAACCTCCCAAAGTCCCCAACCAAATAACTCCAGATTGCTAAGTGCCAAAAAAATTGGTACGAGTGGCTAGACCGCTAGAGGAAGCCCTAGAGCATTCAATCACCTTTTTCATTAGGCGTTAAAATTTTAGTACGTGGTCGAGCGCGCGGGTGGAAAATTGAGGGCGTTGATTTTGAACGTAATCAATTTTCCACCCGCGCGCTTGACCACGCACTAAAATTTTAACGCCTAATGAAAAAGGTGCTTCCACTCGCACTTAGCAATCTAGAGTTATTCTGGATGGGGACTTTGGGATGCAGGTCCCTCCACTTTAGGGTCTCCTATAGTTATCCTATGAAACATATTTTAGTATCAAAAGAGAGCACACAGAGACCTATCTTTTGAGCTATGCATTGAACTGGGCATGGTTGAAAGCCGCCTATCAGCATTATAAACACTATAACTTTATTATCACTTCGTTATCATTATGTATTGAGTATTGTTGTTGTTGTTGTTTGTTTTTGCTCTGGAAAAAAAAAAGAAAGAAAAAAAATCTTTTGAGCCTATAATTATATCAAGTCCATACCATGAAAAGTTTGCAGAATCTACGGAGCTCTAAAGTTGTAACCACAAGTTTTAAAAAGTTTAAAAAATGCCCTTCATGAAGTGCACCATTGATCCACTAGTGTATGCAACTATACTAAGGGTCATTAAAAAAAAAAAATTTTTTACAAACTCTTGTGGTTACCACTTTATAGCTTCATAGATTCTGCAAACTTCATGTATGGACTTAATAGCTCAAAAGATAGGTCTCTCTT
The DNA here is from genome assembly GCA_028752905.1 of Cladorhizidae sp. MBARI D1340-BT2. Lineage (NCBI taxonomy): Eukaryota > Metazoa > Porifera > Demospongiae > Poecilosclerida > Cladorhizidae > Cladorhizidae sp. MBARI D1340-BT2. Next base: position 34,149,606 of record JAQNBH010000001.1, on the reverse strand, counting down.
TGTGCTCTCTTTTAATTATAGCCAAGTTACTGGTAAAATGGGGGGAACCTCAAAACGTGATGGCCTGATTTTGCATAAATAGCCAAGTGCTAGACAGTTGAAATTAGTACCAGTGGCTAGAGGAAGCCTTCTCTATGCAACGACTCGTTTCATTAGGCACTATAACTGTACGTGGGGTCAATCGCTTGAAAAATTAAATTTCCACGCGCTGACCACGTACTTACGTTTTAGCGCCTAATGAAACAATTCGTTAATTTCAATTCTGGAGAATTGTTGTCACATTAACCTCAATCTTCTGCTAGTTGATAAACACTGGCTGTAACTCCATCATCTTGAGCTTCTACATGACTTCTACCCAAGGACATGCACTGTCAACACAGCACTGATGTATACATAAGAGTAGTGCTAATTTCAATTCTAAGGGTTTTTTAACACTTTCTAAAAATGGGATTGTCCTCCCTTTTAAAAACTCTATAATGATTCAGTATGTGATAGGAGTCTGAGAAAAGCAGTTAATTGTAGAGAATATCAGTTGTTTTTCCCCAAATTCTCTTTATTTGGGATGGATTTAAGTGATGATGTAGGCTCATGGGAATAACTTATTAATGTATACAATATTACTGTATACAATATTACTGTATACAATATGTATACAATAATACTTATTACTGTATACAATAATACTTATTACTGTATACAATATTACTGTATACAATAATACTTATTACTGTATGCATTATTACTGTATACAATATACTACTATATACAATATTACTGTATGCAATATTACTGTAGACAGTGAAGATTCCGGTAGAAATAGTTTCAGCAGAGAGAATAAAAGCCTCATGAAGGTGAGAAGTGGTATGCCCACAACAGACTTACATGATCACTGCATGAAATGCTCAGATGTGTGGCATGCATTTCCATCCTAGGCTGTCAGGTAATGTTCTCCCACTCTCCCTGACATTTATCAAGGGGAAGTGTACACACACCCCTGAACATTTATCAAGGGGAAGTGTACACACACCCCTGAACATTTATCAAGGGGAAGTGTACACACACCCCTGAACATTTATCAAGGGGAAGTGTATATATCCTGTGGTATAACTGTTCTCATTGATTTCAAGCAGGCATATGCTTTATATACAAAATCATTAATAACATGATATTTATAGAGTAGACTACTGTCTGCATGATCTTAATGGTACGCATCAGTTAACCACAGAATGGACATACATGTACATGCAGGATATTACTAACCACTAATAGTAAACATGTGCTAAGTGTCACATTCCACATCTCCTTTTCTCAGTCTATCAGGAGGATGTGCCGGTACGAGATCGAGTCATAATTGGGCTTGGATGCGTCTTTGGGTCGGGTTCTCCAATGTTGCTCTCCGAGTGAGGTACTGGGTTGAGATGACTTTGGTTTCTCCTAATGTGTCCACTGGACGTATTCACTAGGTACGATCAAGGGGTTGTTGCAGATGACATTACACGTCCTTGGTTGGTCTCCTGTGGTAGCCCATACTTCAGTGTTGTCTGGAAGTACTGAGAGTGGATGGGATCGGTGACGGCAGTCAAAGTCTTTCTTCTGTCGTTCTTTGAACTCTGTTCTGTAGATGAAGCTTGGGCTGAGCTTATCTTTGTGTACAGGAATGTTTGCCCGAAGCTGTCTCCCCATTAAAGTTCAGCTGGTGAGAGTCCACACCAGGGGAAAGGGGTTGATCTATATGTCAGTAAGGCCATGTATGGGTCTTCCGCTCCATACAATAGTTTCTTTACTGTCTTCACTGCCCTTTCTACATGCCTTGCTTTGTACATAGTGTGGGCTGCTGGTGATGTGTTGGAAATTGTAGGATCTTGCAAAGTCTGAGAACTCACTTGATGAATACTGATGTCCATTGTCGCTCACTACAGTTTCGGGAATCCCATGATGAGAAGATCTTCTTAAGAACTTTGATGATGTAAAGATCTTCGATGATGTGACAGGATGTAGTTGCTGGCAATTTGATGACTTCAGGGTATCTTGAGAAGTAGTCGACAAATACAATGTATAGGGCTCCATTGAAATCATCTTTTGCCAAGGGTAGTCAGGAAGTGGGTGTTGAAATCATTGGTTCACTCCTTGGTGTGAATTGCTTTGCACATGTCTGACATTGCTTTACCATGTTGTTGATAGGTTGTGATATTCCAGGCCACCACACTGAGGATTTGGCACGAAGACGACACCTTTGTATTCCTTGGTGACCTGTGTGGATCTTTGGAGAGTTTGCCTTCTCAGAGATTTAGGGACTACAATACGTCTGTCGTAAAGTAAGAGTGTGCCACCATGAACTGTAGGATCACCGCGAGCTTTCCAGTAGAGTTTGATCTCTGGAGAGATCTTGTTCTCATTTGGCCAACCATGTTGGCAGTAGCTTATGACAAGTGAACAAATACGGCCTGTGGCTAGTGTTTTCCGATATTCCTCCAATATTCTGTTGCTGGCTGGAAGATGAGCATTCTTCCATCAAGCTCTCTGCTTCCTCTTGTAGTCGAGGTATCATTGTTGACTGTTGCTGAAGGTGCTCTTGATAAAGCATCAGCTGTGTAGAGGTATTTGCCAGGAGCATGCATGATTGCATACTGGAATCTGGCTAGTTGCAATCGGAATCTCAACACTCTGGGTGGGCTTGTGTAGGTCTTACATACCTAGAAGAGGTATTAATGGTTTGTGGTCAGTCTCGATGAGAAATTTCATTCCAAGTATATAGCTCGCAAACTTCTCACATGCCCAGGTGGTAGCCAATGCCTCTTTCTCAATTTGGGCATATCTTTGTTCAGTTTCTGTCGTTGACCTGGAGGCATATGCAACTGGCTTCCAGTTAGAGTTGTTTTCTTGTAACAAAACTGCTCCCAGTCCACATGATGAGGCATCTGCTGATATCTTTGTTGGTCTCGTGGGTCATAGAGGGCCGGTATCATTGGTTTTGATAACTCTTCTTTGAGGTTGGTGAAGGCCAACTCTTGCGCATATCCCCACATCCTTGCTAAGTAGCAATCGAAGAGGTTGAGTGATCTCTACTAGCTTGCTTGAAAATTTCCCCAGCTGATTTGCCATTCCCATGAGGAGTCGTAGCTCTGGAATATTTGTGAGTGGCTTCATTTCACAATGGCAGATGTTTTGTCTGGATCTGCCTGGATTTCATTTGAGTCGATGATGTGAACAAGGAATTTCAGTTTGGAATTCTCAAACTCGTATTTGCTCGGGTTGAGTGTAGCTCCAGCTGCTTTGATGCGCTCAAGCACTGCTGTCAGGCGAACATCATGTGCTCCTCCTTGTCCTTTCCAAACACTAGAACATCATCCATCAAGCAGAGAGTCCTTGTAGTCCTGAGAGTCTGCTCATTCGTTTCTGAAAGTGTTCTGGTGCTGTATAATTCTGGTGCTGTATAATGTATACAGTAATATTGTATATAGTAATATTATATACAGTAATAATGTATACAGTATTATTGTATACAGTAATATTATATACAGTAATATTGTATACAGTAATAATGTATACAGTAATAATGTATATAGTATTATTGTATACAGTAATATTATATACAGTAATAATGTATACAGTAATATTGTATACAGTAATAATGTATATGGTATTACTGGTATTATTAAAGTGTTCTGGTGCACTAGATATGCCAAACGGCAGCTTGTTGAAGTAGTACCGTCCGAATGGAGTGATGAAGGTCATTAGGGGTCGTGATGTCTTGGCTAAAGGAATTTGCCAGAATCCTCAGTTCGCATGAAGTTTACTGAAAACCTTCGCTCCTGTTAGCTGAGCAAGAAGTCTTATCCACTTTTGGCAGTGGATGTACCTCCCTGAGGACATTCTCGTTTAGAGACTTGAAGTCAACACAAATTTGAATTGCTCCAGCTTTCTTTGGCACTACAAACATTCCTGCACACCATGCATGGTGTTGGTTCATCCACTTTGGATGTGACACCCATAGATTCCATCCTGGTAAGCTCTGCTTTCACTTTTGGCCTTAGAGGTAATGGGATATGTCTCGGAGCCAAGAGAGAGTATGGTTTAGCATCAGCCTTGAGTTTGACTTCGTACTCCTCTCCTAGACTGCCAAGGCCTTGAAAGACAGATGGATACTTCTGCATTATGCTAGCCTGAATGTCATGTTTTCCCTCGACAGTTGTGTCCAATCTTGCAAATTCAGGGCGGATATAGCTGGCAATCCAAGCAAGTTAGTCTTCAGACCGTCAAAAAATATGGGTTGCCTCGTCAACTTGTTGCCATGAGAGATAGTTGCATCAAACATACCCATAACATTCAGGTTTTTCCTTGAAGGTCCATATAGGATTTTGCTAGCGGCAGTCAACTGAGGCTTCTTTAGTTGCTTGTGAGTATTCACTGATGTGGCTGTGACTTCCGCTCAAGTGTCCATTTTGAATAAGACACTCTCTTTATTCACCTGTATCTGTGTGAGCCAAGCTGAACTCTGGCAGGCTGTCATGGTTCCAGATAGGCAGCACCCATGTAATTATTGCTTTCTACTTGGGCTATGTTTTTGGAAAAACACTGTGAACTGTAGTGGCCTTTCCTTTTGCACCGATGACATGTTGCCTCTTTGGCGGGGCATTTGTCTCAGGGGTGTTGACCTCTTCCACATCATTGACATGACTTAGTTGTGTGTGAGGGATTGATGTCTTGACAGAGTTAGTACTCCTTCTGGGCTGAGATACCTTCCAGTGTTTGTAGCGATCTCCCCGTGGTGCTAACTGTCACATTCAACATATCCCTGAGCATTTATCAAGGGGAAGAGAACATTTATAGGGGGAAGTGTGTACATGTCCCTGAACATTTATCAAGGGGAAGTGTATACACACCCCTGAACATTTATCAAGGGGAAGTGTATACATATCCCTGAACATTATCAAGGGGAAGTGTATACATATCCCTGAACATTTACCAAGGGGAAGTGTATACATATCCCTGAACATTTATCAAGGGGAAGTGTATACATATCCCTGAACATTTATCAAGGGGAAATGTATACATATCCCTGAACATTTACCAAGGGGAAGTGTATACATATCCCTGAACATTTACCAAGGGGAAGTGTATACATATCCCTGAACATTTATCAAGGGGAAATGTGTACATATCCCTGAACATTTATCAAGGGGATGTATATTGATAGCTACATACCCCTGAATATCTAATACCACATAGGGAGGGATGCGTAACAATAAAAATAAATGAATGCTGATTGCCATACAATTCTTCCAGACCAAGCAATTGTAGTTTAAAGCAGAAGATAATGGCATCCAAGCCCCTGCACGTCACATATCAAGAAGGGGAATGGAAACATTTAAGATCCTAATTATTATTCCTGATGAAGACCAGAACATCTAGTCGAAACGTCGAGTGAATAAAATTTGAAGTTTAGTATTGAAAAGGTGATTTTAATCCTAATTTCTCATTGCATAATAGAAATATAGCACAAAAAAGCAGAAATCCATTGACACAGGAAGTGCAGTGCTAAGTCTCTACAGGAGGAGCGAGGTTTGGCATCACAACTGCCTTAGTCTCACAACCTGAAACGATGCTTTCCCAGTCGCTAAGCTGTACTGTGAATGTAGCATATTGAATCCCATGGTAGGCAAACGGGCCCGCTCTAGAATAAAGTTGCAGACCTGCCAACTATCATCTCTGGGACAGTCACAACCAGACATGCCAAATGTCCCTCCTTTTTCTTGCTAACCCAGCTTATTGCAGTGGGGAAGCTTTGGCCTCTGCTAGCAGGTTCACGAGGAGGGGTGACTCATCAGCACAGGCTTCTCAGGTCCATAGCTGACCCAAACTATACAACATTCAAGAACAAACTGGCTGGAACTGCTGCTGCCTGCTATTTATGTACTAGTAATGAATGCAAGCATTATGTGGCAAGCAAAGGTGTGATGGAGGTAGACAATTACTTTTAGATGATTCCCAATAGGACAAAACTCTAATTCTTAAGCATTGTTGCCTTCCCAAGCCTAGATCACATTGCTCTAACAATTCTCCTACGCCAAGTATGGCTGCAGGCCTAACACTATACACTGATCTGAAGTAATAAGATTTTATTGCTTGGATTGTTATATAGTGTATGTAGAAGTAGCATATTGATATTCCTTGCAGATTGCAAACTGGATTAGGATGAGGACCTGCTCTAAATTGAGCATGACGATCATTTCCAGTTTAGGAAGGCTATTGTCTGTGAAGAGTTTAGAAAACCTGTCCATAGCTAGTGTCAGAATGAAACTTTAACATAAGCTATGGAAACATGGAGTGTAGAATCTTTGCCTGATTCTAAGGAAGCTTCTCCACCATGCGCTGCTGTGCTACTCCCACGCCTTTTTCTATCAAGCACTCTTTCCCCCCCCCATCTCAGTTTTCTCTGTTCTGCTGTTTCAGAAGCGCACTTTGACTTTCTCTCTCTCTCTCTCTCATTTTCTGAAGTCTATTTTCTTTACCCATTGTGGGAAATAAATGGCTAGCTGTTCTAATCTAGGCTGTGGTTTTAGTATGCACATTCACGCTTTTAATAATAATAATAATAATAATAATAACAATGATTTTACAGTAGTACAGTCATTTGTGATGCTATAACAATTGAGTTAGGAAGATGGAAGTATGTACTGAAGGAATGCAAGTAAGTTCTACAGGCACCCACGCAGGACAAAACTATTTCCAAAATAATCACTCCATAGCTAGATGCGCTAAATCTGGACATTGGAGAGTGCTGTAGCAGCTAGCGTTATAGTTTTTAATTAGTAGACTTCCTTCTTTGGTCCAAGTCCAGACCAGTGCAGCTGCTAATACAGCAGTGGTTTGTAGCTACAGCTTTTTCTCAGCCTCAAGAGCTGAATTGAAAACCACAAAAAAGTAAGTTGCCTAAGCTGTGGGCTTAGAAAAGTTGGTGTGATTTCTTCATGTGTTCCAGAAAGAGCACACTTTTGCAAGTTTTTTTTTTGGAAAAGAGTTATGATTTTTTTAAAGTTAATGTGGTAAGCACTATATATAGGTTGCATGCACGAAAACACTATAAGCATATAATTTTAACCCCCCACCCCACCCCCCGCAGAAAGTGTGTGCACGTATATGTCTCAAAAAGTTGGCAGATATGAAGTTGTCCAAGAAAACAGTAGAAATGCAATAATTTTCTCAATTATTAACTTAAATTTACTCACTCAGTGTTTGAGAATTGCGTTGAGTAGAGATGCTCTGATCACCTCAGAGACAATAAAAATCAGGACCATTTGGGGGGGAGGGAAGACATTAACTAGCTACGACAAGTCAATGTGAGCAGAAGCCATGACATGTTTCTACGGGTTCCTGCAAGTAGGTGAGGTGTAGATATCATCGGATAATGGTTCGGTACCTATCAGCAGATATTTCAGTTGGAAGCTCAGCACTGCAATCATCCAGGTCGCCCCTGTTCAGGCAAGGCTGCGACATGTTTATGGGCAGGACATAAGGCACGCTGCTGGCCTATTTGGCAATTAGAAAAATGCCTTCCCAGAGAAAGGTTTGTGGAACCAACCATACCCTTGTACTTAGGACACAGCTTTAGGACAGGCTCCATGACTGTAGCCAAATGAGGAATTGGGCGTGCACAATGAAACTGTTGGGTTGATGGGGAAGAGCTTAGCATACTAACTCGATGTAAAGACCTTGTGTGAGCGACTTGCCTCCATTTCCAGAGTGCCAATGGGCCAGGAGAGCATCAGGAAAACTGATAACAGAAAGAAGTAGCAACCCAGAGCCAAGGCAGACCAGTAGCTGAAAGCAGAATATTACAAGTCTTAGAATAATATTGAACAACAATAATAGTGAAGAGAGAAAGAGGAACATGTTCTGGAAACAATTGTCACTCATTACCTGGTAGTAAAAGAGCACCCCTTTTCTACTTTTTAAAACCAACTAAAAGTGGTGCTGTCTTCACTATTGATGATGCCTATTGGCGTCAAATGGCAGCACACATGTGATGCCAATTGGCATCTCACAATTATCAGTGGAAGTAGTTAGGGGGTAGACTCTGGGCAAGTTGGATGTGAGGTCAGACCATAACTTTATCTGCGGTGAAGTTGTGTGGGGGAGAAGAGAAATATAAGTGAGAAGAGAGAGATTTAAAAGGAAAGTTGACAATAGGCTACACTGGAGGATCAGGAGGCAGTGGAGGAAATGTTCATAATGGGAAGAGGAGGTGAGAGAGCTTGAGTAGTTGGGAGGAAAAATAGTTGAAGAGATGAGGAGTAGGTGGAAGGAGAAAGATTTGGCTGCAGTGGAGAAAGGAATATGGAAGAAGAAGATTATGGAATCAGAGGGATGGTGGTCGGAGGATGTGGAAAGGTTCATTGGTATTAGAATGGGCATGGATTGTGTATGTGTGGGAAAGTAAGTTGGGAAGAAGTAGTGGATGTAATGAAGGGAGCAAAGGCAAGGCCTCAGGTCCTGATGGAATGGACAATCCAGTAAGAACTCTTGTTAGATTGGGGAGGGGGGGAGGGCAAAGGCATCATATAGTTATAGGCTACAAGGGGGTGGGTGTAGGAGGGTAATATTTGGTGACTTCTCAAGCACAGACCACATCTTGAGAAAGTTTTGAGATGCATCATTTTTAATGATGCTACCAGGAAATATTCTTGAACCAGGTAATAAAAGAGGACATTTTGAAAACTTATTAAAATTTGTATGCTTGTTCATAGTTTCCTAAAAAGTTTTTCCTTCTTTCACATCTGGAAATGAATTCTTTGACATTAACTTATCTGGTCTTTCACGATGTGTATGCAGTAACATACAATGATTAAGCTTCTCTTCTGCCATTGAGTTTCCCAGGTAGTCTTTTATTTGTTTTAGAGCAGAAAAGCTGCACTCAGCTAAGGAAGTGGACTGGAATATTGAGATACAATGTAGATTTTTAGAAGTTTGTGGGCTTCTGTGATGATTTTCTTGAGACCAGATTGGTGGTTGAAAATGTCACAAATAGTCTGAACTCTAGAGGGTGTGGCCTTGATTGATTATATCTGGAACCATTTGTAAATGATTTCTCCATGTCAATATCACCACATGCAACTCTTAGTTTTGTAGAAAGTGAAATTTGCTTGCCGTTAGCACTATTAACTGACAATGCTTCAGTGCTTTTTACAAAAAGAAGTTTTCTTGCTGTGATCGTCTATGTAGTTCACCCTTTACATGGTCAATTGCCTCAAAGTATTCCTTTCTATAATTACCTCAATTGAGGTAAATGTGTGCTGTGGTGTTCCTTCATCTAATCTCCTTGAAGCTGCCTTTGGAGTGATAGAACCGGAGGATCACAAAGCATTTTAGAGGCCTTCACTACCACAGAATCATTGAAAGATTTGAAGTTAAGATATGTTCGAATCCTCTCAAGTGATCGAATGCACAAGTCCACAGCCGCAATGGATAGTTACTTGTTCATGCTGAATATTAAATACCGATAACTCCAATCCAAAATATGTGACGAATTTATCCAAAAGTGATAGCATCCCATTTGCTCTCCATCCATTCCATGAGAAGAAATCTCCCTTGTTTCCCTCAGTGCTCATAGTTATTGATTATGGCTTGCATACGAGTACTGGCAGTCCATCTAGTTGGGCATAACTATTTTATTCTAGAACCATGATTTGATTGCTTTTGAAGTTTGAGGCCAATAGGTGCACTCTTCGAAGCATTATAAGCAGAAAGAGTATCTTTAGCACGGGACAACTCATAAGTTTTAAATCGGCTAAGACCTTTTTTCCAGTTACTAAACCTTCAGTTGAAAAATATCAGCTTTTGTACTCATATATATAATTATAGCACTCAAATTGGAAAAGAAACATGTCCACCATAATAGCAATAAGCTTTCAAAGAAGTGCAGCATACATGAAAGGTAGCTTTTATACCAAGATGGCATAGAGCACCTTCTATGAATATGTTTACCTAAACCATTAACTCTTTCACTTTTTGCAGATCAGTTGGTTGAGAAATTTCTGAAGTTGTGCTATTAGCATGAGATATTATGCACAACCATTTATTCTGCTAGATCAGAACTACAAGCTGGCAATGATCCTAATGATGAAACTTCAGATTGTGCTAGTGCAGATTGTATTAGCTTACTCTTAAATTCATTCCCGATAGGTGGTGCATCACTGTGAAGATATCGAGGCTCAGAATTATTATTCTCCTTTTCAACACTTAATTCATCTTGTTCAGGCTCCAGTGGTATTTCAAAGACACCTACACAAACCCACTATAGTGCCACAGTGTAGCAATTAATCAAGACCATGAAGCACATGGGCTTATTAGCAACTTACTGTTTGCTATATAGTACCTCTCCAAAAGGGTGGTGATTAGGACCAAGTACGGAATTATAGGGGGACTGTGCTAGGTTGTGGGGCGAAGGTGTTTTGAAGAATATTGGCGAGGAGGTTGGGGGATAAGATTTTGACAGAAGCGTAGGAGGAGTTTAGGATTCAGAGGAGATGTTCAGACCAGCGGTTGGTGTTGAGAGGTGTTTGTGAAATGAGGAAGAGGGAGAATGATAATTCATATCTGGCATTCAGGGACCCAAGCAAGGCAATATGACATCATGTGAAGGTAGGGACTGTGTGGCACAACTTGAAGCAGTATGGAGTAGAGGAGAAGTTTGTGTGGGTATGTGAAGGGCTGTATAGTGAGTGGAGATGATGGTGGTATCAAACAGAGAGAGGTCAAGATGTTTGCTGTGGAGAATTGGCTTAGGCAGGGATGCCCTTTGTCTCCACTTCTTTTCAATATCTATTTGATTGGAATGGCAGAGGACATGGAGAGAGCTGAGCTAGCTGTTGGTGTGGGACGCTTAGGTATGCAGATGATGTTGTTCTTTTGGCAGACTCAGGCATGGGGCTGCAAGCCATGTTGGATGTGGTAGCTACAGGCTTATTGTAAGGTGGAAGATGAAGTTTAATAAGAAGAAGAGCAAGGTCATGGTAGTAGGGAAGAAGGAAGCAGGAGTGAGTTGGAAGATTGGTGAGGAGACAGTGGAAGAGGTAGAAGAGTTCAAGTGCTTGTGAGTGTGGTTTGAAGGAAGCTAAGGGGTAATGTTCAGTTAGAGAAGATGGTAGAGATGGCAGAAGAATGAGTTAGGAAGGTGGCATGGACGTGTACAAGCAGAGTGAATAGCAGGTGGAAGTAGACAGGAAGAATGGTGTGGGAGCTTCTAGTGAGAGCTAGGATTGAGTATGCAGCTGAAGTGGTGGACAGGAAAATGTAATGCATGCAAGAAGTTGAAGTCAGCACAGATGCTAATGTAGTGGCAGGAGTGGCAATACGGGGAGATATGGGGTAGAGGAAGTTGGAGGAGAGGAGGGAAGAGATGGAGGTTTTGTTTGGGAAGAGATTGGAGGCATTGGAAGAGAGCAGATGGTGAAAGTAATTGTAGGATGTAGGAATCGGATGGTGGGAAGAGTACGACATCTTAAGGAGGAGTACAAACTAGACAATGAGGTGGTCAGGACGTAAGTGAAGGAAAATATGAAGGTGAAAATATGAAGGTGAGAAATGAAACGATTGGGAAGAGGAAGTCGACAGTAAGAGTATGCTGAAGTTCTACAAATTGGCCAAAAAAATGGTGCAGGAATGTAGAGGTGTGTGAGGTCCATGCAGAGTCAGGAAGTTGTGAGATTGCAATTTAGACTGAGGATTGCATCAGCTGTCCAGGTTGTTGGAGGATAAGAAACAATGAGAGATGCATAATGTGTGATAGTGGAGCAGGGGGAAATGTGGGGCATTTCTTGGTATGTGTGAGGAATTTGGGAGGGATCGGCTGCTACTGGTAGATAAGATGCACAGAATTGTGGACAGTGGCTGGATGGACACGAATAAATGGGTAAGGATGGAAAGGTAGCATTGCTGTTGGGGGAAAGTGTGGGACAGAAGAGAAAGGAACTGTTGTATGGTGAGTTGATGAATGATTTTGTAGACACTCTTGGCTATTATATTTGACTCTTATTAATGTTATATAGTTTCACACTGGGTGTGTATGTGGTGGCTAGGCTCAACAGTATATGCATTGCTTTTGCCAAAGGTGGCAAAAGCAATGCCACCTTTTCATCCTTCCCCATTCTTCTAAATTCATCTAGCCACTGTCCTGCCCCTACAATTCTGTGCACCTCATCCATCAGTACCAGCCGATCCCTCTCAAATTCCCCGCACATCACCAAGAAATGTTCCACATCTTCCCCTGCTCCACTATCACACATAATACACCTCATACCTAACTATCCAACTTCTTTTCTTATCCTCTAACAACCCAGCTGATGCAGTACTCGGTCGAAATTGCAACAACACACCTTCCTGACCATGCATGGACCTCACATACCTCTCCACCCCTGCATTCTTTGCAGATTTATAAAAATCCAGCGACTCTTTCCATTTACTTCCTCCTCCCAATCCTTCTCGTTTCTTACCACTTTTCCCTTCCCTTGCGTACTGAACCAACCTCATTGTTTATCTCATATTTTCTCCTTAAGATCTCATATTCTTCCCACCATCCGATTCCTCCATCCTCTCTAAGTTTATTTACAATTATTTTTACCGTTCCAACACCTTATCTCTTTCCAAACAAAACCTTCATCTCTTCCCTCCTCTCCTCTAGCTTTCTCCACCCCATATCTCCCCATATTGCCACTCCTGCTACTGTATTACTTGCCCTCAGCAGTCTCCTACCCACTCTCATCTGCGCTGACTCCAACTTCTTGCAAGCATTATGTCCTCCTGTTCGCCTCACTTCGGCTGCATACTCCATACTAGGTCTCACTAGAATCTCCCACACAATTCTTCCTCTGTCTACTTCCACCTGCCCATTCATTCTACTCATCCATGTCACCTTTCCAACCAACTCTTCTGCCTTCTTTGCCATCTTCTCTAACTGAACATTACCCTTTAGCTTTCTATCAAACCATGCTCCCAAGTACTTGAATTCTTTGACTTCTTCTAAAATCTCCCCAATCCTACAGTGGACTCCTGCTTCCTTCTTCCCTACTACGATGACCTTGCTCTTCTTGCTATTAAACTTCATCTTCCACCTTAACACATACGCCTGTATATACCACATCCAACATAGCTTACAGTCACCCCTGAGTCTGCCAATTATATCATATTTTTTTGCCACATCCAATTCACGTGCTGGACGCGTGCCAGTGTGTGGTTTGTGTGGATAGCTAGCTACCAGTATATAACGAAGCTCTGGGAGTCTTAGCAACTCATTTATTCTTGATGAAGGCTGGAGCATCTAGTCCAAACCCCTGAGAGAGTAAAATTCAAGTTGATTAATTGAAAAGGTCTTAATAATAGGAATAATAATAAATTAAAAAAATAAAATAACACGTGCTTGATATACGTGCTTGATATTAACAAAAAAAGATAAGTAACTGAATACAGAAAGATTATGGTGGTCATGGCTTCATGTTCAGCCAGGCAAGTCTATTCCACATGAACCCTCACACTTGGGTACTAGGCTGATGCCTCCTTCACTAGAAGTTCCTTTTGGCCGGATCTAAGATGGTTACTTCCTCCAAAATAGGATGTCCATTGGCTCATGCATGTTCAGCAATTGCATATTTCTCTTTGGCACACTTTTTACTCCTCTGGTGTCCGTCTTCTGTTGTAGTATTCCCACAGCTGCAAGGGATGCAACACATTAGTGCATACTAGCTGGTAATCATCCTTCACTCGACTCATTGTACCCTCAGAGTTCTTCCCGATCTGAAAACGACTGATTTTGAACTTCTTGCAGACCTCCTGACATAAGGAATTACTATCATAGCATCCTTTTTAGACCCATGCAGACCCATGCAGACCCATGATTGCCTGTACTGGTGTACTTTTCCTCCTTTTTGCATTTAGATTGATCTACAGAGGAAACATCGATGAAGGCTTGTGGATAACAATTCTCTATGAAAACCCTTTCAAATGTGTTCTTCCTTCCATAAGTCCTCCTTCTCCTCACTACTCCCCTGGCTCTATCATACAAGCTCTTCACCACTCCTTTGACATAGATAGGATGATGTCAAGACACCAGTTGGGGTGCGTGGGTTTTCAAGACACCAGTTGGGGTGCGTGGGTTTTCTGTAAACTGTTGTAGTTAGCCTTCCGTCTTCCTTCCTGAGCAGGTGGCAATCCAGAAAGGGCAACGAACCATCCACTTCAAGCTCCATGGTAAACTTTATGGATGTCCTGATGTTCAGATGGTCCAACAACTCCTGCTCACTTCCCTTCTTCATAAGATCCAGCCACTTCAAGCTCCATGGTAAACTTTATGGATGGCCTGATGTTCAGATGGTCCACAACTCCTGCTTCTCTCCCCTTATTCACGCAGAAGGTATCAACCACATAACTTCTTGGCTAAGGAGGGGGGGCAAACAGTTCCATAGCTTTGCTACCCTAGAGATACTGGAGAGCCCATTGCTGCACTCTCTTTCTGCTTGTAGTATTTTTCTTGCCTGAAGTAGGTGGATTTCAGGCACAACTCCAACAGTTCAGAAATCCTATCAGCACCTAGTGCAGTCCTCTCATGCAAGCTCTCGTCTTTCGTCAACATTCCAAAAATGACTTCCATCGCCTCATCTATGGGAACATCAGTAAAAAGAGAGAAAACTTCAAAACTGACGTGCACCAAGCATTCACCTCAGAATAAGCTGATGAATTGCCCACATATGTACTCATATTCCAGTGAGAGATGACATTAACTGAACTTAGAAAGATTATATGATGGTGCATGTATACATGACACAATTGGCTTAAGGGGAGCATCAGGTTTTTGTATCTTAGGGAGCCCATAATCAGTGGTGGTCTACTTCCAGTGGGCCTAATTCCAATGCAGTTGCCTGTCCTCCAGATTCTTTAGTAATGACTCACCTTGCTTTCCTGTATCTTGGTAGATCCTTCTTCAGTATATTCTACATGTCTTGGTCTCCAGCATTCCTGTCAGCTTTGAAATGTAACTTTCTTTTGTCATCAGGACCATTGTCTTCCCCTTGTCTGCTGGTAGGATCATTCTTCCATCTTCCTCGGCTCTCCCAAGGCCTTTCTCTGTTCCTTCATCAGGTCGTCCTTTGGTTTCCTTACTCTTCTCAGAATTCCACATATCCTTCCTCATGAGCCCTCAAAGCTCATGTGCCTTGTTATCCTCCAGCTTCCTGGCCATCTGTTCCACTGCAGCTATGGTAGCCATCAAAGGTAGACTCTTTGGAGCAGGGACAAAGTTAAGACCCAAAGCCAGCACTTCTCCCTGAGTTGGAGGGTGATTCTTCACTCATTCTCTCCAAAAGTGTCTCCAGGTTATTTTGATGGTTCTGCTTGGATTTACTGTGGGTCTTCTCTGTTGCCACCCTGCATGGCGAAAAAAAGTTTAACTCTGTAGCTTGGTTGAGGAGACAAGTAAAGGGTGCGATGATGGGTGATAAAAACATTGTTAAGTGTCATATACAGAGCGGCATGTCAGCACAGACTCACTGACTGTGCTGGCACTACAGGTTCACCTCACATCACACCCATCACTCCACACATGTGCTGGTAATACCACTACAGGTTCACCTCACATCCCACCCATCACTCCACACATGTGCTAGTAATACCACTACAGGTTCACCTCACATCCCACCCATCACTCCACACATGTGCTGGTAATAAGGTTCACCTCACATCCCACCCATCACGCCACACATGTGCTGGTAATAAGGTTCACCTCACATCCCACCCATCACGCCACACATGTGCTGGTAATACCACTACAGGTTCACCTCACATCCCACCCATCACTCCACACATGTGCTGGTAATAAGGTTCACCTCACATCCCACCCATCATGCCACACATGTGCTGGTAATACCACTACAGGTTCACCTCACATCCCACCCATCACTCCACACATGTGCTGGTAATACCACTACAGGTTCACCTCACATCCCACCCATCACTCCACACATGTGCTGGTAATACCACTACAGGTTCGCCTCACATCCCACCCATCACTCCACACATGTGCTGGTAATACCACTACAGGTTCGCCTCACATCCCACCCATCACGCCACACATGTGCTGGTAATACCACTACAGGTTCACCTCACATCCCACCCATCACTCGGTCTCCACACACAGCTATAGGGCCTGTGTGTTCTTGATGTGTGTCTGACATTTCAAGTTTTGTTGACTTTCATTGATACCAATTGTTGGCAACAAAAAAACCTCCAGAGTATATGACCTCATGACAGTTTGGCTGAGACTGCGAGTTAGAGTATGTTGATGTTGTTACTGACGTACATATCATATCAGGCCTGGCAGTGGGAGTACTAATATTAGGTGTTGATGTTGTTACTGACGTACATATCATATCAGTCTGGCAGTGGGAGTACTAATATTAGGTGTTGATGTTGTTACTGACGTACATATCCTATCAGTCCTGGCAGTGGGAGTACTAATATTAGGTGTTGATGTTGTTACTGATGTACATATCCTATCAGTCCTGGCAGTGGGAGTACTAATATTAGGTGTTGATGTTGTTACTGACGTACATATCATATCAGTCCTGCCAGTGGGAGTACTAATATTGGGTGAGTGAAGGAGGGTAATCATACAGCCAGGCAAGACATTAATCTCCTCTAGAGGGTAGCCTTGAGATTTGATGAGGATGAAAGGGCAGTTTAACACAGAGTCACACCTCCAAGTAAAGTGTTCCTGGTTTAGGGTCTCCTGTCATCCATTTAGAATGCGTATGGTCGTTGGGTTGGGTTGGTAGAATTGCTGAGCGGACATTTACTGCATATCCTGTAATTCTAATGGCGAAGATTTAAGTGGTTAGAGAGAAGACAATCAGCCTCCACCGCAAAGAGTTGTCCTGCAGGTCAGCTGCTTAGTGGGAGATCAAGAGCCACTGCATTACACTGCACTTGGTGAGAGTCCAGACACTGCATAACTAAAGAGCATCTGTTGTTCCTACACCTACCACAAATGTGGCAATTACCTACAGAAAACAACACAACACCAACCCTGCTAATGGGACATAATTTGTGAGTATGTATGTGTGTGTGTGGGGGGGGGGGAGAGAATTCATTTGCTGCAAGTCTGTTGCAAACCTCGAGTTTCTGTTGACTCAATGAAACTAAAGGAAACTAAAGGTACCAAACTAGCTAATACATTATATTTAGTGGAGGACAGCCTCATCCTACTAATTCTGAGACCAAAACGCCAAGTATATAGACCATAGGTAGGTAAAGGGTTACTTGTGTATTTATAATGTAGTGAGCTAGACCCTTTACCAGTTCAAGACAATTGGTAAAGGGTCTAGTGCAAGTCTATGTAGGTAAGGATCACATATAAACTTGTCGAGCAAGATGGAGGGGAAGCTTTAGCTTTGAACTGTTGAGCACGTTCCAATCAAAAGCCACAACTGCAACCAGTTCACGAGAAATTTTTTTAAAGTAGAGTATATTAAATGATAGCATACAGAGAGGTCTCTCTTTTGAGCTGTAGCTATAAAATTCAGTGAAATGTGCATAATTTATAGAGCTCCAAAGTCATAAGCACCAGTTTATCTTAATTTTTTTTAATTCTGAGCCATTGATCCTGCAAACATATATGGATTGAAAGAAAGGAAGCTTTGCTGTGATAATCACACGCACCATTATTATTATATATGGTAAAGGGTCATCGAAAGGTCTAGTTAAAGTCTTGTTTCTCAACTTACTTATGCTCTTGTTTCAAGTGTGAGTTTATTGTTGTTGTTGTTATCTGCATTATAGTTCAGTGGTGGAGGACTGCACCGAGTGTGCTTCAGGGGCTTCGGGAAGGGGCTCCGGGACTTTTAAACACTTTTTCTAATTTGTTTATTATTGTTCCACACAAAAATCATGTGCCATATCTTGTTATTGACTGCACCCGTGCAGGTCAGCCACAGCCTCCTTCAAGGACTTGGTAACAGACAGGAGAACTCCACCAACCAGACAGCTAGTAGAGGATCAGCTATAGACTTCTCTGGACTTCACAAAGCAAACGGCCACTAGTAATTCAGCAGATTATTATCAATTAAGTATATACTGTTGATAATATAGTGTTAGTTACTGTTACATAGTCGCATGCTGTGCTGTAGTATATGTGGTGGCCTGTTAAGGCTCAGCAGTATCAAGATTAAATTATGCAGCACACATGTTGACATTGATTGTGACATCGACGAAATTACTCACATGATGATCATTACCAACTACTTGATTCCGTATTCCATAACAGAGAAATGGAGCCATAAGGGGCATGCATTGGCACATTCGGAGTCTTCCTGTCCAAAAGTTAATCTTCGTGAAACAGACGCTTGAAGACCGAGTTCTTTTCTTCCTTTTTTTCCTTCCTTTTTCTTTTTTAATTTTATATACGCTTTCTGTTTTTTTGTTTTTTTTGGTGCTTTGGGGGGTCTTGTATTCAAGGCATGTTGGGAGTCTTCTTGGAGCTAATGTTGGCTGTAGCCATCATTTATGCACCTATGAAGCTGCAAGTGTGAGTTTTAGGTGAGATATATTGATATAATGTCTGCCCATCCATTATTATTACAGGATTAACATGGTATACAACCTGTTTGAAGGTTAAAAAAATCATTATGACTCAGAATCAATCGACTCTAACCGTCCACATATCTCATATATATAATATGGTAGCCATAGGGAAGTATAACTTCCAGGCCACTGCCAGAATGAGCCATGCCTACTCACAGCAGACACTCTATTTGTAGGTGTGCAATGCTCCTTGTTCTCTTGTACATGAGAACTAACCAAGTTACTTGTTCTCACAAGCTTCTTGTGGAGTGCACATGACCATTTATTTCATGTAATTTTGGTCCGGTGGGATGACGGACCATGTATTCTGAGAGTGGTCGATAGAAGTAGGACACCCAGGAGGAAAAGAATACACTAACAATGAAGACCATGCCTTCTAGCTCACAATGCATGAGAGCCATTGAAACTTCTCAAGCCATTGTCACTGAAAGGAGGCATTCCAGCACTTGGTCACTGTGTGAGTATTGAAGTTGGCTTAGAATGACTGAGAAGGTAGTGTATCTTCTTAGCACCTTCCATTTCCGTAGATACATGCTTGCAGCATGTACAATGGCCCCCAGGTCTATCTGTCCTGTTGAAGTATGTACAATGGCCCTCAGGTCTATCTGGACTGCTGAAGTATGTACAATGACCCCCAGGTCTATCTGTCCTGTTGAAGCATGTACAATGGCCCCCCCAGGTCTATCTGTCCTGTTGAAGTATGTACAATGGCCCTCAGGTCTATCTGTCCTGTTGAAGCATGTACAATGACCCCCAGATCTATCTGTCCTGTTGAAGCATGTACAATGGCCCCCCAGGTCTATCTGTCCTGTTGAAGTATGTACAATGGCCCTCTGTTGAAGCATGTACAATGACCCCCAGATCTATCTGTCCTGTTGAAGCATGTACAATGGCCCCCCAGGTCTATCTGTCCTGTTGAAGTATGTACAATGGCCCTCAGGTCAATCTGTCCTGTTGAAGAATATATTATTGGCACGGACACTACATGATCATTATTCCTGATGAAGGCTAGAGCATCTAGTCAAAACGTCGGGTGAATAAAATTTGCAGTTGATTATTGAGAAGGTGATTGTAGAATGTAATGTTTGATTGTCTGACATCTGCTGTGCAGCAGATTCATGCTGAACATTACATACAGTGATCACACTTGTTCCTTCAAGCTGACATACAGCCATTACAGAAGGGATAAAAAATTCTGGGACAGGACAGGACCTTTTTGGAGATTGCTGGCATTATAATTCTGCATGTGGCATTATAATTCTGCGCGTGGCATTATAATTCTGCGCGTGGCATTATAATTCTGCACGTGGCATTATAATTCTGCATGTGGCATTATAATTCTGCGCGTGGCATTATAATTCTGCGCGTGGCATTATAATTCTGCACGTGGCATTATAATTCTGCGCGTGGCATTATAATTCTGCACGTGGCATTATAATTCTGCATGTGGCATTATAATTCTGCGTGTGGCATTATAATTCTGCGTGTGGCATTATAATTCTGCGTGTGGCATTATAATTCTGCGCATGGCATTATAATTCTGCGCATGGCATTATAATTCTGCATGTGGCATTATAATTCTGCGCATGGCATTATAATTCTGCGAGTAGCATTATAATTCTGCGTGTGGCATTATAATTCTGCGTGTGGCATTATAATTCTGCGTGTGGCATTATAATTCTGCGCATGGCATTATAATTCTGCACTCTGCACTGCACGTGGCATTATAATTCTGCGTGTGGCACTATAATTCTGCGTGTGGCACTATAATTCTGCACGTGGCACTATAATTCTGCACGTGGCATATACTCGGTTTAGAAGTATATTAGTTAAGAGTTAATTGCTCTATGGTTTACACCACCACTTCTTATATAGGTGTGATCTAGTATATTAGTTAGAGTTAATTACTCTATGGTTCTCACCACAACTTCTTATATAGGTGTGATCTAGTTAGAGTTAATTGCTCTATGGTTTACACCTCAAGTGTGATCCCATATGTTGGTTTTGTTATCAGGTTGAACTTTAGCACACTTGTTATGTCCTAGCTTAGATCATTTCCTGCTAGACTCTTCCCACGCCATATATATATATAAGCAACCTCTCATTTGGAGGTTCAGTCAT
Organism: Cladorhizidae sp. MBARI D1340-BT2; assembly: GCA_028752905.1. Taxonomy (NCBI): domain Eukaryota; kingdom Metazoa; phylum Porifera; class Demospongiae; order Poecilosclerida; family Cladorhizidae; species Cladorhizidae sp. MBARI D1340-BT2. Next base: position 34,128,861 of record JAQNBH010000001.1, on the reverse strand, counting down.
TGAGCTTGACAAGAGTTATGATACTACATGAGGTTCATGCATCCTTTTGTGCTTCAGCCCAAGTGCTCTTTTCTTCCAGACATACTCAAACAAATTATCTCGGAGCAGTCACACTGTTCAGTGGAACATGTGCTTTGAAACATGTCCAGCTCTACTGGTAATAATGAATTGAGTAAATGACTTTGTAGATGAATTACCACATCATTTTCAAGTAATGTGCTTGTCATTTTAGCGTTAGTGTATGTTCAGGAGAGCTGTGGCCTGAGCATCCATCCATCCATTATGTAGTGACAGTGGATCACTCTGTGCATGCATTATTTTCCATGTTAAAAGGGGGAGGGAGTTCCAATCCCTCTGCCCCCCCTCCCCCCCCCCCCCCCCCCGTACTAGATCTGTCTTTTCTTTAATAATAAATTTTAAAAAAAGAATCACAGGCTGCAATGAGTGAACCGAACCTTGGATCACAGTGCAGTGAGTGAACCGAACCTGTGCAGTGAGTGAACCCAACCTTGGATCACAGGCTTAAAATAAATAATAAATAAATGAGCGAACAAATAATAAATTAATAATAATAATAATAATAATAATAATAATAATAATAATAATAATAATAATAATAATAATAATAATAATAATAATAATAATAATAATAATAATAATAATAATAATAATAATAATAATAATAATAATAATAATAATAATAATAATAATAATAATAATAATAATAATAATAATAATAATAATAATAATAATAATAATAATAATAATAATAATAATAATAATAATAATAATAATAATAATAATAATAATATTAACAATAATAATAATAATAATAATAATAATAATAATAATAATAATAATAATAATATTAACAATAATAATAATAATAATAATAACAATAATAATAATAATAATAATAATAATAATAATAATAATAATAATAATAATAATAATAATAATAATAATAATAATAATAATAATAATAATAATAATAATAATAATAATAATAATAATAATAATAATAATAATAATAATAATAATAATAATAATAATAATAATAATAATAATAATAATAATAATAATAATAATAATAATAATAATAATAATAATAATAATAATAATAATAATAATAATAATAATAATAATAATAATAATAATAATAATAATAATAATAATAATAATAATAATAATAATAAATACAAAAACATAATTAAAAAGAATCTGTACAAGATGACTGTTTGGTAAAGTTCAGGGGAAAGGCTTATTTGCAACGTGAGTCCAGACTCAAAGGGGTAGCTCTTCTGCATCAAATCACAGTACCCTTCCACCACACCACGGGGAAGTCCCTCTTCTAAATGTTAAATTATATCCTAAATAGTGCTCTTGTTATTTTAGCTCCAGAAGCACATCTAGCATTCCTGAAACTTTCGGGAAGTACAATAAAAAACATTAAAACCTGCAAAATTCCTTCAATGATCTTATAATATCTGCCCCTTGCCACCCCTGCCGCCTGCACCACCCCCTGCCCCTGCTCCCCCGTACCCCCACCCCACCCTGCCCTCCCTCACACCCTGCCCCCTGCCTCCCCTGCCCCCACCCATGACTTGTATATGATCAGTTGACTCTCTTCATCTGCTACCAGAGGACTCTAATTGTCCAACATACTGCAGCAAGTAATCTGTTTCTTGATTAGGAAAATTGGTAAATATTGTCATACAATGAACACACTTAGTTTGTTGCTGTCATTGTTGTTGTTAATAACTTCTTGGCACAATGTACAGATTGCAAGAGGTGATAATAGTATATAGTAATGTGCTGAAGAAGGATAAGTAGTGATTATCATAGATACACTTTATGATTACCACTTTGACAAGAACAAGGACAAGGGACACATGAATATCTAGTGTGGGGACACAGAATATAAGTGCATGGGTTCATAGGAACCAAGTTTTTAAGAAATGATCGAGAAATTGGTGGAGTGTTAGCAAGACCACAAGGAAATATATTGAAGTCCATTGATGCTTAGAAATGTTATTATCATGAATGTTGCATTCTTTTATGTTTAGAAGACCTGGAGGCATTCGTGCTGAAGGATATATGAAATGAGTTCTGGTGATGTGATCAGGTGACATGAGTGGTGATGTGATCAGGTGACATGAGTGGTGATGTGATCAGGTGACATGAGTGGTGATGTGATCAGGTGAAATGAGTGGTGATGTGATCAGGTGACATGAGTGGTGGTGATCAGGTGACATGAGTGGTGATGTGATCAGGTGACATGAGTGGTGATGTGATCAGGTGACATGAGTGGTGATGTGATCAGGTGACATGAGTGGTGATGTGATCAGGTGACATGAGTGGTGATGTGATCAGGTGACATGAGTGGTGATGTGATCAGGTGACATGAGTGGTGATGTGATCAGGTGACATGAGTGGTGATGTGATCAGGTGACATGAGTGGTGATGTGATCAGGTGACATGAGTGGTGATGTGATCAGGTGACATGAGTGGTGATGTGATCAGGTGACATGAGTGGTGATGTGATCAGGTGACGTGAGTGGTGATGTGATCAGGTGACGTGAGTGGTGATGTGATCAGGTGACGTGAGTGGTGATGTGATCAGGTGACATGAGTGGTGATGTGCTCAGGTGACATGAGTGGTGATGTGATCAGGTGACATGAGTGGTGATGTGATCAGGTGACATGAGTGGTGATGTGATCAGGTGACATGAGTGGTGATGTGATCAGGTGACATGAGTGGTGATGTGATCAGGTGACGTGAGTGGTGATGTGATCAGGTGACGTGAGTGGTGATGTGATCAGGTGACGTGAGTGGTGATGTGATCAGGTGACATGAGTGGTGATGTGCTCAGGTGACATGAGTGGTGATGTGATCAGGTGACATGAGTGGTGATGTGATCAGGTGACACGAGTGGTGATGTGATCAGGTGACATGAGTGGTGATGTGATCAGGTGACATGAGTGGTGATGTGATCAGGTGACATGAGTGATGTGATCAGGTGACATGAGTGGTGATGTGATCAGGTGACGTGAGTGGTGATGTGATCAGGTGACATGAGTGGTGATGTGATCAGGTGACATGAGTGGTGGTGATCAGGTGACATGAGTGGTGATGTGATCAGGTGACATGAGTGGTGATGTGATCAGGTGACATGAGTGGTGATGTGATCAGGTGACATGAGCGGTGATGTGATCAGGTGACATGAGTGGTGATGTGATCAGGTGACATGAGTGATGATGTGATCAGGTGACATGAGGGATTTGATGCAGAACTTAGATATGTAATGACTTGCTCTATAATGTGTCACTCGACGTTACAGCTAATGCTCAGGATTAAATTAAAGTAGTTACATAAGAGGCAGTAAGTTTACTACAATTATAGTTGATTTGCAGTCATTTGTGGTGCTCGTCTTTGAACTTTCTCTAACTCATTAATTGAATGTGTTTGCTAAATTGGTGGGAAAGAGGTTGAATAAGCAGTGGATAAAGAAGCCTTTTCTCTGAGATCAAGTTAGTGGCACTGAAGGAGCGACAGAAGAGTCCGAAAACTCTGTATGCACGAGAACTCGTGTAGTTGTAGTGGACTTTGAAAGAATAAGAATGACAGAAAAATTCTCTGGATCTCTTGAACAGAAACTGGGTTGCTGTTTATTAAATAGCTAGGAAGAGTTTGTCAGTGATTTAGGGGGCAACTGTGATGAGCAGATTTTGATTTGTTGGATTTAAGATTTATGACTTCAGTCACACAGGATTAAGATCATTATGTGCACAATCAATTTGCATTTAGACTTAACACACTTTAAATGTGAGTGGTGAGGATAAAGTAGGAGTCCATTTATACAAACAGGAATAGCGGCGGTCCCAGGACACTACCTTGGGGGACCCTAGAAACCACAGGCAACTTGATTGCCCTGACATCGTTTCCTACTGGTCATGTATGCATGGAACCAAAGTCATAGAGTAACCAGTGATACCCAGTGCATGGAACCAAAGTCATAGAGTAACCAGTGATATCCAGTGCATGGAACCAAAGTCATAGAGTAACCAGTGATACCCAGTGCATGGAACCAAAGTCATAGAGTAACCAGTGATACCCAGTGCATGGAACCAAAGTCATAGAGTAACCAGTGATACCCAGTGCATGGAACCAAAGTCATAGAGTAACCAGTGATATCCAGTGCATGGAACCAAAGTCATAGAGTAACCAGTGATACCCAGTGCATGGAACCAAAGTCATAGAGTAACCAGTGATATCCAGTGCATGGAACCAAAGTCATAGAGTAACCAGTAATACCCAGTGCATGGAACCAAAGTCATAGAGTAACCAGTGATACCCAGTGCATGGAACCAAAGTCATAGAGTAACCAGTGATACGCAGTGCATGGAACCAAAGTCATAGAGTAACCAGTGATACCCAGTGCATGGAACCAAAGTCATAGAGTAACCAGTGATACCCAGTGCATGGAACCAAAGTCATAGAGTAACCAGTGATACCCAGTGCATGGAACCAAAGTCATAGAGTAACCAGTGATACCCAGTGCATGGAACCAAAGTCATAGAGTAACCAGTGATACCCAGTGCATGGAACAAAGTCATAGAGTAACCAGTGATATCCAGTGCATGGAACCAAAGTCATAGAGTAACCAGTGATATCCAGTGCATGGAACCAAAGTCATAGAGTCACCAGTGATCCCAGTGCATGGAACCAAAGTCATAGAGTAACCAGTGATATCCAGTGCATGGAACCAAAGTCATAGAGTCACCAGTGATCCCAGTGCATGGAACCAAAGTCATAGAGTAACCAGTGATATCCAGTGCATGGAACCAAAGTCATAGAGTCACCAGTGATCTCAGCGCATGGAACCAAAGTCATAGAGTCACCAGTGATACCCAGTGCATGGAACCAAAGTCATAGAGTAACCAGTGATATCCAGTGCATGGAACCAAAGTCATAAAGTAACCGGTGGAGTAACCAGTGATACCCAGTGCATGGAACCAAAGTCATAGAGTAACCAGTGATACCCAGTGCATGGAACCAAAGTCATAGAGTAACCAGTGATATCCAGTGCATGGAACCAAAGTCATAGAGTAACCAGTGATATCCAGTGCATGGAACCAAAGTCATAGAGTAACCAGTGATATCCAGTGCATGGAACCAAAGTCATAGAGTAACCAGTGATACCCAGTGCATGGAACCAAAGTCATAGAGTAACCAGTGATACCCAGTGCATGGAACCAAAGTCATAGTCACCAGTGATACCCAGTGCATGGAACCAAAGTCATAGAGTAACCAGTGATATCCAGTGCATGGAACCAAAGTCATAAAGTAACCGGTGCCAGTGCATGGAACCAAAGTCATAGAGTAACCAGTGATACCCAGTGCATGGAACCAAAGTTATAGAGTAACCAGTGATACCCAGTGCATGGAACCAAAGTCATAGAGTAACCAGTGATACCCAGTGCATGGAACCAAAGTCATAGAGTAACCAGTGATATCCAGTGCATGGAACCAAAGTCATAGAGTAACCAGTGATATCCAGTGCATGGAACCAAAGTCATAGAGTAACCAGTGATATCCAGTGCATGGAACCAAAGTCATAGAGTAACCAGTGATACCCAGTGCATGGAACCAAAGTCATAGAGTAACCAGTGATACCCAGTGCATGGAACCAAAGTCATAGAGTCACCAGTGATACCCAGTGCATGGAACCAAAGTCATAGAGTAACCAGTGATATCCAGTGCATGGAACCAAAGTCATAAAGTAACCGGTGCCAGTGCATGGAACCAAAGTCATAGAGTAACCAGTGATACCCAGTGCATGGAACCAAAGTTATAGAGTAACCAGTGATACCCAGTGCATGGAACCAAAGTCATAGAGTAACCAGTGATACCCAGTGCATGGAACAAAAGTCATAGAGTAACCAGTGATATCCAGTGCATGGAACCAAAGTCATAGAGTAACCAGTGATATCCAGTGCATGGAACCAAAGTCATAGAGTAACCAGTGATATCCAGTGCATGGAACCAAAGTCATAGAGTAACCAGTGATACCCAGTGCATGGAACCAAAGTCATAGAGTAACCAGTGATACCCAGTGCATGGAACCAAAGTCATAGAGTAACCAGTGATACCCAGTGCATGGAACCAAAGTCATAGAGTAACCAGTGCCAGTGCATGGAACCAAAGTCATAGAGTAACCAGTCAGGCCCGTACCCAGGATTTGGAAGGGGGGTTTCCTACTCTCAGATGGCGGACTTTTCCCTGCTAAATGCATAGTTCCTCCCAAACGTAAGATTAATGGATTTTCAAATTGAAGTAAGATGACAAATACTGTAAGTCTAAGGGGGCGGGGCAAGGAAGCTTCACATAAAAATAGCATGTACAACAGCATAAATTATTCAGCTAATATGTCTGCAAAAAGCATTCTAGCTATCCAGCAAAAAGTTAATAATGTCATAAATTCAGCTTGATGTGCATGAATGGTAGAGGGATATATTCTGTTTACCACAAAATATAATTGCCTTTAGAACAGATTTTAAGATGGCTCTATTTTTTTAAATTGTAATAGAGGCGTGGCTTTGCAGTTGTTGCTGTAAACAAGTGACCACATTCCATTTGACCCATGAATGCCATAGAATCATCCATTGCCATTTTATGTGTGAGCTGTAAGTTATGCTCTTGGAGAGTTGGCTTGGCTCAAGTGAAGCAAGTCATAGGCTGTGAACAGCTGAGCAAGCAAGGAGAGGTTCTTGGCAAAAAGAAAGCAGTTTATGCAAAATCCACCATTTAAGTGCTATAAATCCAGAATTTACAGTAGCTCCTATATGAAGGGGAAGGGGGGGGGGGGGGGGGGGATGGTTTCCGGGCAACAGGAAACACCCCTGGGTACGGGCCTGCCAGTGATATCGTGCATGGAACCAAAGTCATAAAGTAACCATTGATATCCAATGTCCTCAGTTTGAGAACATCACATAGAACAATCAATAGCTTTCTGGAAGTGGTTGAGATTTGACTCTTAAAGACTTAAAGATGTAGATGGTGAGAAACTGCTTCAGGTATATAGAACGTTAAGAAAACCCTATAGTGCTGAGGAGTTGGTTGATTTAAAATAAAGTACATTCCAAGACTATAGGACCAATTCCATCTATGCCCATAGCCTTTGACCAGAATAATGTTGCAGACATCCTCGTCAGTTATAGTGATTAGACTCGAGCTTATAATCTTCCCTGGAAACTGATTGGGTGGGAGGCTGCTTGAGTGAAAACCAAGTTAAAATATTGATTAAAAAGTGTAGTTTTGTCAATAGCTGAGGAGGCTTTGGTAGACCCTATATGGAATAGCACTCTCCTTTAGTGCAGTATCCGTAACTATTAGAAGCGGCAAGATTTTTACTTTCATAATAGACTTTATCTGATTCTGATTGATGTAGAAAGGATCTCTCTCTGTTCAAGTTTACAAACTATAGTAAACGTAGGTTTCTGTTGGCACTCTCTTCTGAGACATTTGCAACAATATCAAAGTTCTGATGAAACCACTTGGACTGGAGCTGTTACCTTAATTGACTTGCAATCTGATGTGTACCACTAATTAGGCTGCTGTTATGATCTTTAATTGACTTGAATTGATGTGGAAGTTCTGATGTGAACCACTAATTGGGCTGCTGTTGTGATCTTTAATTGACTTGCAATGTTGTGGAAGTTCACTTAGGCTGCTGTTGTGATCTTAATTTGACTTTAGGAATAAATATATCCATGTAAGTGAAGAGCATTAAGTCTCAACTTCCTGCAATACTAAAATCACAGAGTCCAGTAAATAGTTACAAACCTCCTCCCTGTCGAGATATGGAACAACTGCTGGTCATCATGGCAGATTGTTTGGCAGTGTGAAACTAGGTGACCATGGCTGTGGGAATAGATTATGGGTTAAAGGTCAGCTATCCCCACAGACATGGAGTATGTCCTTCAACGTTCACAAATGTGTAGCACTTTGCTTCCTCCCTTGGCCAGAGATGCTTGCCGAAGGCCTACACTATGGATGGTATAGCCCTAGAATTATCCCACTCATGTAGACATTTAGGTGTGGTCATTGCTCATGACATTTCCTGGTCAAAGCATGTAGATGACCGTGTTCTAGAGCACACACTTCACTCTACCTTATAGTTCCCTCTTCCTCTTGTCATGAAGTTATATTTAACTTTCGTGAAGAGTCATCTAACATACTGCTGTCAGCTATGGAGACCTAGGCTAGCCCAGGACATCAGGGCTCTGGAAGAAAGAGTTCAAACACCACAAAATATATTTTGCACAACCACTAAGGTTACAAGTCCAGACTAAGATTATGCTATGAGATGCAATGCAAGACGTTGTTAAATGCTTAAGAAACCTACAGGGCTAAATTCTTTCAAACTCCACAAGATCATCTGTCAGATTTAAACTTGATTATAAATATGACAGGTCTTCAGTACTAGACATTTCTACTTTAAACAAACTCTCAGCCGACAAGGAATTACAATGACCTTCTTCTCTCCATGTTTCGACTAGATGCTCTAGCTTTCGTCAGGAATAACGACTTGCATGACCTTGTTACAATAATGAAACGTCGAGAGAATAAATTTCAAGTTGATTATTGAGAAGGTCATTGTAATTTCTAATTGTAAAACTACTGTTCATCGATCTCATCAAGCAAAGTATCTCTGGACACTTCTGGCTTCACTTCAGGAATAATTTCAACCCTGATAGCATGTTCAAAGTGTTATGTCGTAATAAATCACTAGTTTTGTTTTTGTCCTGCGGCACCAGCTCTTGGTTCTGTCAATATGGCTGCTTCACCAGTAACTTGGTTCTTACCCCCATCCTGTACCGTTATATTGTAAAGTTAATAATAATAATAATAATAATAATAATAATAATAATAATAATAATAATAATAATAATAATAATAATAATAATAATAATAATAATAATAATAATAATAATAATAATAATAATAATAATAATAATAATAATAATAATAATAATAATAATAATAATAATAATAATAATAATAATAATAATAATAATAATAATAATAATAGTAGTAGTAGTAGTAGTAGTAGTAATAGTAGTAGTAGTAGTAGTAGTAGTAGTAATAATAACAACAACAACAACAACAACAATAAATAAAGAATGTGACTATGGTGGAGCTTACAAGACAAGAAGGGGCCTAGATATATGCTGTCTATGGCCTGTAGGCATAGCTAACTAACTAGAGAATTTTTATACCTCATGCATTAGAACTTCTGAATTTCTTGTGGTCCTAGCCTTTGTTGGTACTGCGCTGTGTCTTCCCTCTGCAGTGAATGCTTCCTGTGCATCTGTAAGTAGTCATCAACAAGAGTAGTAAATAAATGCTATCTCGCTATATACTGATACAGAATATATCGTATTAAAACAGCATAGGGTACTTATTGATTCTGGTGGGAATATATATATAGGAACGGTATCAAAATAAGCAAAAACATGTTATTTAATGACCCGCTTCTAGTTGGTGACATCATTGGCACCATTTTCAATAGTAACACCAGCGAGTTAGAAAGTCTATGCCTGCTGATACAGTTATCACTTCTATTGTTTAATCGTATTGTCTCATACCTCCATCAGCTTAACCCTTAGTTTCCTCTCAATAAAACATTGCTCTATCATTATTTCCGGCAGTACTTTCTTTTGATCAATTCCACTGGTTCCCCCTGTTCCTGTCTCCATCTTTGTTCCTGTTCTACATGTAAGCATATGGCTACTCTCATAATTTGGAATTTAGTCAGGCTCCACCAACTCTTAGTGTCTGTCCTTCAACTTACATAATGTTCTCTATCAACCCATCACTATTCCAGGTTGTCATGGTTGTAAAGTTGTAATAACAGTAAATGATTTCTTCTGAAATTGATAGGTGTGGTTAATTGGCTATGCATTGTTTCTTTTAGTGCTTCCAGTATAGTATAGGCACAACTAATGCACATCTAATTTGAATCCACCCAATTGAGGACTGGATGCGCACAGTTAGGGTGTGGTGTGGACAGGCCTTTATATGGTCATCTAGTTAGTAAGGACTAAATCAGGTGTGTCACCTCTAGTATTTGTGGGCTGTGTACGAGTTGGATTATAATTAAAATTGAAATCACGAAGAGCTTGGAACATGTGGTAGAAATATTAGAGGAGGACTAACAGATGTCAGGACAATTGAACTCATCCAAAATAACTAGTAGATGGGGTTTGAGTAAGACCAATATAACAATGCATAGATAGAGAAAATTGTCTGTTGAATTAGGAGCTATGTAATCTATGCATAGAGTAACACATTGACAAGCTCCCCTGCAATTATAAGTCTGCTGGAGAAGGAACAAAAGTTTAGCAACAGATAAGACATTCCCACCATTCAGTAGAAAGAAGTTCACTACAGAAAATAGAATCATGTAGCCCGTTCCAGGAAACAGAATAGAGAAGTGCACAAAGTAATTTAGGCACGTCGGTTTGTTGTCTAGATTACGGGTATTTAGGAGACAGACATTAGGATTAGGTAGTCAATTTGAGATCAGATTATTGGCAATCTGGAAAGGTGAAGATGTAGAGAAATTTGGTTAACATCCAGCACTTGTTGGACATGGATATGTTGGGTTTAGATGTTGGACTGGCATGCTGAGAGCTTGGCTATGGCAAGGCACTGATGGCTTATATTACCATCATTTATTACAGAAGGTGAGTACAGAAGGCATAATTTTCTCGGTAGATTCTGGAGCTCCATGCACTCATCCGACTCCAGAAAAGGATCATCACCATCAGAATTTTGTGCAGGCATAACAACATCCACCATATCATCTTGAAGGATGCCAGCCTTTCTGAAGCATGGTCTCAGCTTTTCCAGGCCAGAGCCAACCAGGGAGCTACGCAAGCATGTTGATGGACTTAACTACCTCTGATGTAGGATCACATTGATCTATTCTAGCCAAGGCATAGTTGAAAATAGCTCATGGTTGTGCATTAAAATGATGCCTATATTGTAGCTTTGGTTTGTGCAAGGAATGTGATCTTAATTGTTGAATTTTGTCTTCAGATGGCATCCAGCAATTTTTCATCAAAAGAAACACTTCACAATAGTTGCTACATAGTCGGTCAGTTTTGTTAAATTGATTCCTGTCGTCTATGACCTTTTTTTACTTTTTTAAATTACCCTATTAAATATAATATATATAAAGAGCAAACATCAAGTTCATTAACACCTAATTAACACATGCTAGTTAAATAACAAAATAATAACTTACTCCCGACCGACCCCAAAGCAGACAAGGCATTTCCCCGCTGGACTGCCACTGAGAGACGCTGAAGGAGGTGAGCACGGGCATTCACCTCCCCAGTTCTTTGCCTTATCCTGAGGTTGAGCCCCTTCAGGAAAGCCATCACCTGTTCCCGATGACCGCCTATGACTCGATGGCCACAGGCACAAAAAAGTGGCAAGGATCTAGGCTGGTATACTTGGCCACTTTTTTCTCCTCAGCCATAGCAGCCACAGCTCCAGCACCTCTCAAAAGACTTTTATCAAACTATAAATGGGGGGGACAAAACCACAAAGTAGTAGTAAGTGTTTCAAAACTTGTGGTTTTGTCTTTATAGCTCCATAGATTCTGCAAACTTCATGGCATGAGCATGATATATAGCGCAGAAGATAGATCTTTCTGTGTGCTCTCTTTTGATAAAAACATTTTTCATATCTATAACTATACCCAAGTTACTGGAGCTAAAGTGGGGTCAAAACCCGAGTGCCTGATTTTGGAACACATTTTTCTTCAGATTGCCAATTCGGCACATACTGAAAATAGCTTGATGGTATCCATTTCTCCAGCCAGCCATTAGTCCCTTTGAATTCCGGCTTTCCAAAATATTGAAGCTATCTGTTTTGCTTTTTTTGCAATCTGTGCCTCCCTCCAGGATACATGTTCTTAGAACAGTCAAGCTAGCTAGTTAACATCAGCATCCTCTGAAATCGCAACATTTTGCTGTCTGTATTGTAGTGTTCGATATATTTGCCTCATACATGGACAAAATAGTGTCCTTCTTCTTTATAGTCGTGGAAACTTAAGTCTTGCCATAATCAAACATTTGGGCAAGGCTATGCATGTTCACCAGAATTCTTCTCGAAGGTCTTGTAACCTCAACCATTTCTTTCAGAGTTAGGTAATTCCTCTTCTTAGCACTGGCATTATTGTACAGTCACTGACAGCAGCAACCTATAGCGTGACTGTACTCACTGCATGCACATAGAAAAAGCACACTAGGTTAAGATCAGCATGTGGAGTTTAGGGCCATGGGGCTGTGTTATCTCTGCTGACAAGAGTGAGGCATGACAGTGAAGTTACTGCAACCAATTTAAACGTTGTGGAAATCCATTCATTTGTGAGAGGCTACCGTGTTTGTATAGACATTTGGGATGCAATAATTGGCCCAGTGTTACTGCTGAATGAGGGCCAAACAACAGCAAAGACAGCCATGCAGTGGCTGTACTAGATGAAGATGTGATCGTCGGCCATATTCCTTACAGTTTAACAAAGATTTCCAAGCCAAGAAGTCAACAAAGGCAACAAAGTAAGTTGAGGAGCTGCACTAACAGTTCGGAAATCCCTTGCATTTATCAAAGGCTCTATGGGCCTAAAACTCACTTTGTCGAAGGCCTTAAAGTCAATGGCTTTGTTTTTGCTGAACTATCTACACTGAACTAGCCACACTGAATATAGTAATTATTATTATTATTGGGGTGTGTGTGTCCTATTGAAATTAATATTGGTGAGTCAGCAAATTGTTGATTGTTCGGAGTTGAGAGGTGGTCACTTCTGGAGGTAGGCTTCTATTAATAATGAATGGCAATCTTCTTGGAACATTTGATTTTTCTGGTATTCAGAGGTCATTGCTCTTTGGAGGGTCCGCCATGAGAGGTTCCACTGTATATATTTTAGCAAGTATACCTGGCATTTCCTGACAAAAAAAGAGAAGTCCCACAAGCATTGATCGCAGTTACATTCCAAAATGCAAAATCTAACCATGGAGGTATCTGATATGAGGCGAGTCCAACTTATATACAGGGTAGTGAAATGCCCCAAATCTGCCAAAAGGACATAAAATGAGCTATTTCAAATAGACATAGTTATTCATAAAAGTACCTGATACCTTCAGCCTGATGTAAAAAAAAATCCAACTTACAGAGTGATCAAAATGCCACAAAAAGGTAATAGTTTAAAAATAAAATTAAAAATGTTTGGCTTAGGGCCTTCCTTGGGCGGTCTTTAAGACCACATGAAGTTTGGCCCATTAGATCTCTATTTGCAGGGTACAGCCCAGATCTCTATATGCAAGGTGCAGCCCAAATCTCTATATGCAGGGCACAGCCCCGATCTCTATATGCAGGGCACAGCCCTGATCTCTATATGTATGGTGCAGCTCAAATCTTTATATGCAGGGCGCAGCCCCGACAAAGAAGGAAGTGATGCTGAGTATTGATCAAAGATCACAGACTGTTGCTCTAGCTTGCTTTTCTGGTGCCACACCGGCTTGAAAACATAATAGTGTGGGAGTATATACCAGATACACAAGTACTGATCACAGTCACATTCTAAAATGCAAAATCAAACATTAAAGGTACCCGATATGAGGTGAATGGGGCAAAACTTCCCTCCAAAACTGCCAATGAAGGCCTAAAATATATCCATTCCACTATAACTTGGCTCTCCATGAAGCAGGACCCTGGTGCCCACCTAGATTGCTGTCTGAACTACTTTGTGGCTGTACCTCTGAGGATCTTGCAATACAATTCTTGCTCTTATCTTCTTGTTGCTTCTCCTGATCTCCATCCTAGGTTTCTCCCTCTACCACTCCACGACTGTGCCATTAATCGTTGGTCATGCAGGTGATTGAGGGATAACACTTTGGACTCACTCCCACCTTCCATTAGATCCTCTCCCTCATCCTTTAGGTGAAATTATTTTGTGTACGTATGTCGTGCTTATGATTTTTAGCTAAGAGCTCATTTTCCTTTAAAGAAAAGTAAATAAAATAGGAAAATCTTTCACTTACTTTTTATCTCATTTAAGCCAAAGCCATCGTGTTTTGCGTGCTACCTTGGGAACCTGAACACTTTAAGCCTTTTCTTGTTAATGACATCCATGAAATAAAGTTTTCCCAATGATGCCAAACTTTACTACAGGATATTGTTGATAATTCTCAGCTTCTGGATAGCTTGGCAAACTGGACAGATCAGTGGAGGCTTCAATATGTCAAAATGCCATGTTGTCACCTTTTCAAAGGAGCAAATATCCATGTCCAGCACATATCTGCCCCAATCAGTACAGCAGTCCAAACTAAGGACTTAGGAGTTGTGCTTGCTTGTGACCTATATATCTTGGAGTGACCACTTCTCTCACATTTTGAGCATATCCTATAGGATACTTGGACTACTGTGCAAACCTTTTCTAAGACAATATCTGTCAGTACTAAGAAAATCTTGTACCTAAAACTTGTGAGATCCCACCTTGTGTATTGTTCTTGCCTATGGCAACCCTCTTTACTGAAAGACATCAGAGCCTTGGAAGCAGTGCAGAGATGATCTACAACATTTGTTCTTCAAGATTATGAGTCCAACTACAAGAGTCGCTTGATGAAGTTGCAAATACTTCTGCTGCTGATGTACTATGAGATAACAGATATATTACTCAAGTCCATTAAATCACCTACAGATTGGTTTGATCTCAACAAGTTCATCTCTTTCTCATCAACTATCATGAGATATTCGTCGATCTCTAAACTGAACCACTTCCAACTTCAAACCATGCAAAGCATCTTAATAAGACTACCAAGTATGTGAATTATCTACCAGTTCTTGACCTCTCCCAGTCGGTGGTCACAATTGAGCGTAGCCTGCTGATATTTTTCTTTGATCACTTTATTACTCACTTTGATCCAGACAATGTGTGCGCATACCACTGCCTCTGTCCATGTAGTCAATGTCCTCCTCCCCTTGCTTCATTAATTACTGTAGCTAACTTGGCCGTCAGTTATCCTGTCAGACCTTCACACTCATCCACCATCATCATATAATTTCTCTCTCATCAAGTTTATTATCATCATCATCATAATATTATTATTATTACAATTAATAAACACACCAAAACAGGTGTAAGGAAACCATGGCAACTACTTGGGGAAAGTTAGAAAGGCAAGTTCATGAGCACAACAAAGAGAAAGAACAAGATTCGAGTTAGACAAATGAGCAGAGAACACAGTCATTTAGCAAGACTGGCAGTATTAAAGTCCACAGGAGAATACATCGTAACAAATCTATGTCCATTAAGAACATTGACCTCTAGATGATCATAAGAAACTTTTGAACAAGATTGGAAGACATAACTAATAAAAGGAGACTCAGAATGACAAGATCTGAGATTGACTGGTGGATGATGGTATTGAATTAACTAGGAAGTCCTCAATGCAATGCAAGATGCAGTGTCACAGCATCTAGTTAGAGACCAGATCCTTCTCAGAATGTTATTAATTGCATTTTGGAGGGAATTAATCTTCTTGAACTGATGTTCCATAATGTAGCTCCGTCCAATGAAGGGCAGAAGGATTCCAACAATTTTGTCTTGACTTCAGGGATACAGAATGAGAAAGATACAGAATGAGAAAGTCTGAAGCAAGTTTGCCTTATCGCTCAAACTGGCTTGTACATTCTCAGAGTCAGTCATCAAAGTTGGTCGAATATCTGTGTTCTAGATGCACCCCAAACATACTGAAATAAAGGTAGTCTCCACAAAAACTAAAGGCATCTGTTGAAAATGATGATGTGGAAGGCAGCTGTTACTTGCAGACATTAAAAAGGAGATTAAAGAGTTTGCAAAGACCTTACAAATTGAAAGCTGAATATTGAAGAGAAGGTGAAATGATAGCAATGTTGTCAGCATAAACAGGAAACCAGTATAGTAACACCAGTGACATCCAATACCAGTGGTAGACAACCTTGAAATTAATTCAATAAGTAAACTGTGAATAGAACAGCAGACAAAACTCCTCCCTGGTGCCCTCCATTGGAGACAGAAAAGGAGTCAGAAAATGATGAATTCTATCGAACTCTGATAGACTGAGACTTGTACCATACAAGTAAGAATTTAGCAAGTGGCAGGGATAGCTTTTGGTTGAGGAGAAGCCGAAAGACCTTCTCGTAGTTTACCCTACAAAAGCCTTGCTGGCATCCAGAAAACATGCATAAGCCATTGTGAAGATAAGTTTAGAAACACTCTTTAGACCCCACTACAGAGATCAGCCCTTTCAAAACCAAATTGAAGGTCAGAAGTCGATAACCATATTTCAAAATAAAGCACCCTCTCCAAGACCCTAGATCCAGTGCAATGGGACGATAGCTACCTGAACTGGTTGGGTCCTTCTGGCCAGTCACTACTGAATAGTCTGTCAAGCTGGGCGACATGTAGCCATGCTGAGAACAGAGGTAAATAGATTTGATAAACATTTCTGGGATGACTGGAGCTGCTAATATGATGCAATTAGAGAGTGTACCAGACCCGTCAGACTTGCCACAAGAAAGAGCTTCAGCCACAGTCTTAGGTGGAAATGGTGTGAAGATCATGTGAAGAAATCAGAGATCTTCAAGAAAGGTAGAGCTAGTATGTGAATCCAAGGCATTAAGTATTGATGACATTTCTTCTAAACGAAAAATTTCAGAAATGGATGGATCTTGAGGCTCACCATCTACAACTAAAGTAGAACTCCCCAGGCATCCAGACTGTGTGTGCTTCAAGTTCTAAGTCCCTGTAGCGAAGAAGACAATTGAGAGGAATAACAGGAAGTGAATTCCTGACCACTTCACAATAATAGTCAATATCAGTAGGGCATCCCAATCAAGCATGGAGCAACCTTAAAAGGTATTGGAGTGAGTAGCTGCAGGGCACATGACATGTACATTAGGAGTAAGATTGAAAAACAAGGAACATGGTCAGAAAAAGTATCACAGTGGCATAGCAACCAGGGGGGCTGGGGGGGCTGCAGCCCCCCTTTATATTCTCAGAATGAAATTAAGTAAAGTAGGAGTGCGTTAAATAGGTTCTGTATTGCCTCATTGCGCGCACAGTTATACCGTACTTACTTGGACTGAAGATGCATCACAGACACTCTCAGCAGACACTGCTAAACTTTACAACCAGAAGAATGGAAGCTGAATTTTCAGATCTGTGGCTATACAATAGCAAGAATAAGAATAGACTCGATAATAGGCTGTTCGCTGCATAGCTTAGTCAATGAGATAATATCTCTAGATCCTGAGAAAATCTACCTATAACAGGTAGTATTTTCTCAGGATCTAGAGATATTGATTTATTTGTGAAGATTGAGAGTAAGCTTATGCTCAGACTTTACTGCTGACTGAGCCACCAAGGTTTCTGCTAGCTAGCTTACTCAGTGACCATGCATATATTTTTTTACCCTTCAATACCCTTCAATATAGGTATGGCAAGGTCTACAGATACAAGTGGCAATGCTGAGGCTTCTACCTGCCATAGCCTGGAGTTGTCATATGAAAGTTGCTGCCAATGCCAATGCTGTTCTGATCCTTCTACTCCACAACACCCTTTAGACCTGGCCCATCAAAGCAAAGGGAGTGGCAAGAAATCATATCTAAGACATATTCAGCCGAGTTGGTACAAGAGTTTCCTTGGATAAGTGTCTGTTCTACAGCCTTTAAAATATATTGTAGTACTTGTCGCAGTGCTAAATCTCTAGGTATATCAAAGCATTATAAATCTGCATTTGTGGATGATGGCTTTACAAACTTGCTCTGGAAAAATTTCGTGATCACGAGGCTATTGTCGTGCACAGAGAGGCTGTGTTAAAAATAGCAGCTACCAAATCTGCAGCAACTGGAATATGTGCTCAGCTTGAATCTGATCAAAGGCATCACAGGAAAATGTTGATGAATCTACTATCTTGCATAAAGTACCTTTCCCGGAAAGGGTTGCCGCTTCGTGGACACAATGAAGATTTGCAATCATTTGAGGGAAATCTATATCAGCTTCTGTTGCTTCAAGCTCAATGCTGCCCAATGCAGAAGCCATGAATATGAATGATATTTTCAAAGCAATGCTAAGTGAGGTTTACAAACTTCTTAAAATCTACTTAACATTCCCAGTCACTACAGCTAAAGCTGAAAGGTCGTTTAGATCTCTTCGGAGAATTAAGACTTTCTTAAGAAGCTCAATGAGTGATTGCAGACTTAACAACCTGTTTCTGTTATATGTGCACACTTCCAGAACCGATGCACTGGACTTGTCTTTGTTGCTATTAACTCGAGGCTAATTATATATTTTGGAAAATGTTGAATTTTGGAAAATGTTGAATGTTTTTCTTTGCTTAAAATGTTCTTCTTGTGTAGTACTAACTTTTACACTCAACCTAAAGTAGAGCCCCCCTTTATCAAAGCATCTTCCTACACCACTGTATCAGTAAAGTGATAGCAACTGGTGTGAACATGCATAGAATTAATTATCTGACCCAGCAGATTCACGGACTCTTGATTTGCAATAATCAGGATCTGGGCCTCCCTTCACTTCAATCTCAGCTACTGATGCACTCTGCGATTGTGGTCAGTTTATCGATCCTGATGCCACGAGCCTTATAGAATATGCCGAGAAAAGGACATATTATTGTACCAAGCCTCACTGCGAGATAACAGAATGACAAGATGAGAACAGCTAGCGCATATGTGGAGATTCTCTGGACAGGCGGGAGATATTTACCAGATTTCTCTGATGGGCTTGCTGCCTGCTCTGATGTATCCAGTGACTAATACCCTCCAGCCATGCATCTCTCTGTCAACTACTGTCGCTGGGCACGAGAAATCCTGAAGGATGACAACATGCATCGAATGTTAAGAGAGCAGGTAGACATTTGGTTGTTGAAACGCTCACCTTTTGCCCTGACGATACTTTTAGAAAATCGCTGCAAGGTTATCAGTGCACACTGCAGGATACAGTAACAACTGCTAGGCACTTCGTGCAACAATTATCTATGCCTAACTTTTGTTATATTTTTTGTGTATATACCCTTCTTGACTTCTTGACTTTTAATCTATTTACGTATTATATTTCTTACTCGCTCAGCTCCGCCCCCCCCTCCCCCTTCCCTTCGCGATATACTTTACCGACTCGAACTCATGAGTGGGTGTGGTTTTATCTGGCTCGCGCAGAGATGACAACTGAAGCTGCTGTTAGCTCTGACACAGCAGGGGAGAATTCTATAACCTTACTATTGGAAACTGGGGAGAGATTTGACCAGGTTCCCATAGTAAATAATGAGGCTTCGCTGAAAGATTTTTTGGACTCGGCTCTTAAATTATTAGAGGTAAGAAATTGAGGCTTGTTTTCATGTCGTGAGAAATGTATCCATACACAATCAATCCTAGAGGCATGTGAACGCGGGGTAGCATGGTTTCAATATCTCTGGTAGCTGAAAAATGTTTTTATCGACTAAACGTAGCAAGTGAACTAAGCTCATAGTTTGTAGCCAGTTATGACTCGTTTGTATTCTAACTGAGACACCATTGGTGTGTATAGCCTGTTGTATCATTGCTAGTAACCAGCCAAGTTGGGAGCTTTTGTGCATACATTGACCTCCAGAGTAATTTCAATCTAGCTAGCTAGAGATAGTTAGCCTAACTAGGTTGATGTTTGTTTAAGTAACCTGGCAGCTACTTGTCCACTGTGTAAAAATTGGGCACAAATGTGAAGCATGTGTTAGGATGGTACCTAATTCCATATTAAATCCATATTAAACTAACATAGCCTAAGTTTCTCTCGCCCGAGTTAAGTGCTTATCAACACCTCCTGCATCTAACCACTGCCATATTGTCACAGAATGAGAGCCGGCTGCAGCTCCCAGATACTGAGGAGCTGATTGACATTAGGGACTTCAAGGTATACAACGAAAGCCGGACAATCGAGTTGGACCTCTCTGTCTCTCTCAAGGAGCAGCCTTACTTTGTTTGCTGTCGTAACTCTGGCGATAGTCCCTGCCTCATTTTGTCGTCCACTATATTCCGTAATGCACGGCAATTGGAGAGAGAGAATAGAGCTGACTCAGCACTTCAGCGTCAGAATACTGAGTGAGTCATGTGATAGTCACACTTATACTGATGCTTGTGTCATGTGAATACAATATTCTGATGCTTGTGCCATGCGATTAATACAATATTCTGATGCTTGTGCCATACGATTAATACACTATGATGCATACGTCATGTGATATCACATGGGGTGTCAGACTGATTGTTGGCATGTCATGTGACATTGACATGAGAAGTCCAGTAAGTCAGTGAAGATTGCATGAGCTGCTGTTAGGTTTTTGTGTTAGTCATGTGACAGTGTTGGCATGTGACTGTCATACAGGATGCAGCATCATATGATTCGTGGGGTCAATTTATATTCATTGCCATTGACAACTTGCCGCATACCTTCCCAAGTCCAATTATATAAACTTGGCTGCAGGGCCAGTTGACCTTTCCACTCAGATGTGGCAGGCTTCTCAATATACGAGCAAAATTGGTTGTCCCATCTGGGCAAAAAAGGCATGGATGTTGTGAAGAAGAACTGGACAAATAAAACTCATAATTTATCCACATAATTTCTGTACTGTTACAATACTCCAAATACAACATAGCGGAGCCCCGCCCCCAAGCAGATCCCCCTATCCCTGGGATTCCTCCCCCCCCCCCCCCCCCCCCAAGAGGTTTAAGGTTTAATTTTATATATGGGTTTCATGGCTAGAATCCAACTTGTGGAGAGGTAACGATGAAAAGCAGCAAAGCATCAAATGAGATGCTGTACAATCCCTGGATATTTCCCCCCAGTGTTAGTCACCATCTGCGAAAATTTGACCCCCTAAAAATTTAACACCCTAAAAATATTCCTTTATACAGGACTAGTCGTTAACTAGTGACATACACATATAGCCTTCTCTAATTTGAGTGCCTCTAATGTTATCACATTAACCCTTAACTCCCTAAAATATCCTTTGATAGAGGACTAGTCGTTGATTAGTGGCATACACATATAGCCTTCTCTAATTGGAGTGGTATCACATTAACCCT
This sequence comes from Cladorhizidae sp. MBARI D1340-BT2, assembly GCA_028752905.1. Lineage (NCBI taxonomy): Eukaryota > Metazoa > Porifera > Demospongiae > Poecilosclerida > Cladorhizidae > Cladorhizidae sp. MBARI D1340-BT2. The sequence continues at coordinate 34,107,674 of JAQNBH010000001.1, read as the reverse complement.
TAACCCCCTAAAATAGCCTTTGATAGAGGACTAGTCATTGACTAGTGGCATACACATATAGACTTCACTTGATCGAGTGCCTCTAATGATGTTCACATTAACCCCTTTCCTCACTCCAGAACCAATCAGTCGGATCATCCAGAGATACCTGAGAGAAATTCTTCTCTCAATGGTCACTTCACAAAGAAGGATGAGGTGCTCTACTTAGCGGGACGCAAGCCTTATGTACCTCTCTCTGGTTCGTCCTCGCGAGGCAATCACCTCTCGGCAAGTACCTCCAACAACAGCTTGGCATCAGAAATCAATTTGGAAGGGGCTGAGTTTCCTGGCGCGCTCAATGTCGGAGATGCAATGGACAAGATCTTCACTGGCTCCTCCTACTCCTTGGCTATGTCTGATGACTCCGCCTCTATTCAGTCATCAGATGTGATGGGTCCAAACACACCAGAGGTAGTCCGGAGAGCGTTACAGATGCGCCACACCTCTGCCCCTGGGCTTAGTCCAAACTCACTGCAGCCTGGCTATGGCCCTCGTCCTGAAAGCCCCAACCCACCAAGGTGAATAAAGGGTTAAGTGATGAAAGGTTGGGTTTGAAGGTCAATGATTAGTGCCACTTTGCTATATGGATATGGTCAATGATTAGTAGCACTTTGCTAAGCTATAGGCTGTGGTCAATGATTAGTAGCCTTGGTCAATGATTAGTAGCCTTTGCTAAGCTATAGGCTGTGGTCAATGATTAGTAGCCTTGGTCAGTGATTAGTAGCCTTTGCTAAGCTATAGGCTATGGTCAATGATTAGTAGCCTTTGCTAAGCTATAGGCTGTGGTCAATGATTAGTAGCCTTTGCTAAGCTATAGGCTATGGTCAATGATGAGTAGCCTTGGTCAATGATTAGTAGCACTTTGCTAAGTTATAGGATGTGGTCAATGATTAGCAGCACTTGGGAGTAGCCTTGATCAATGATTAGTAGCAGAGTAGCCTTGATCAATGATTAGTAGCACTTTGCTAAGTTATAGGCTGTGGTCAATGATTAGTAGCCTTGGTCAGTGATTAGTAGCACTTTGCTAAGTTATAGGCTGTGGTCAATGATGAGTAGCTTTTGCTAAGCTATAGGCTGTGGTCAATGATTAGTAGCCTTGGCTAAGCTATGGGCTGTGGTCAATGATGAGTAGCCTTGATCAATGATTAGTAGCACTTTGCTAAGTTATAGGCTGTGGTCAATGATGAGTAGCTTTTGCTAAGCTATAGGCTGTGGTCAATGATTAGTAGCCTTGGCTAAGCTATGGGCTATGGTCAATGATTAGTAGCCTTTGCTAAGCTATGGGCTATGGTAAATGATTAGTAGCACTTTGCTAAAGTATAGGCTAAGGTCAATGACTAGTAGCACTGTGCTAAAGTATAGGCTAAGGTCAATGATTAGTAGCACTGTGCTAGTTCTGGAGGCAAGTATGGACTCTGCAGTCAATGATTAGTAGCACTGTGCTGCTATATATGTAGTTCTCTGTGTGTAGGAGTCAGTTGTGAAGGGTGAAATTGAATGGTCAGGCTGTGTAAACCTTGTGGTGAATTAGTACATTGGATCTCACCCCCTCTCACAACTCTGCTCATTTGGTGGAATGCAAAATTGCAGTCTTCACTTTCAAATCATTTGATAAAAACTCAATTTCAGAGAACAGCAAATATCAGCCAGTTTGTTTCTAGCGGAGTATCTTCTCCCCAGAGCCCTAGAGAGAATGAAGAATGGTATTCTTATTCTCTGCCATCCATCTAGCTGCCTGCCTGATACATAGACAACCATCCATCTAGCTGCCTGCCTGATACATAGACAACCATCCAACTAGCTGCCTGCCTGATACATAGACAACCATCCATCTAGCTGCCTGCCTGATACATAGACAACCATCCATCTAGCTGCCTGCCTGATACATAGACAACCATTCATCTAGCTGCCTGCCTGATACATAGACAACCATTCATCTAGCTGCCTGCCTGATACATAGACAACCATCCATCTAGCTGCCTGCCTGATACTTAGACAACCATCCATCTAGCTGCCTGCCTGATACATAGACAACCATCCATCTAGCTGTCTGCCTGCTATGTAGACAACCATCCATCTAGCTGCCTGCCTGATACATAGACAACCATCCATCTAGCTGCCTGCCTGATACATAGACAACCATCCATCTGGCTGCCTGCCTGATACATAGACAACCATCCATCTAGCTGCCTGCCTGATACATAGACAACCATCCATCCTGCTGTCTGCCTGTTACGTAGACAACCATCCATCTAGCTGCCTGCCTGATACATAGACAACCATCCATCTAGCTGCCTGCCTGATACATAGACAACCATCCATCCTGCTGCCTGCCTGTTACGTAGACAACCATCCATCTGGCTGCCTGCCTGATACATAGACAACCATCCATCTAGCTGCCTGCCTAATACATAGACAACCATTCATCTAGCTGTCTGCCTGATACATAGACAACCATCCATCTAGCTGTCTGCCTGATACATAGACAACCATCCATCTAGCTGCCTGCCTGATACATAGACAACCATCCATCTAGCTGCCTGCCTGATACATAGACAACCATCCATCTAGCTGCCTGCCTGATACATAGACAACCATCCATCTAGCTGCCTGCCTGATACATAGACAACCATCCATCTAGCTGCCTGCCTGATACATAGACAACCATTCATCTAGCTGCCTGCCTGATACATAGACAACCATTCATCTAGCTGTCTGCCTGATACATAGACAACCATCCATCTGGCTGCCTGCCTGATACATAGACAACCATCCAACTAGCTGCCTGCCTGATACATAGACAACCATCCATCTGGCTGCCTGCCTGATACATAGACAACCATCCATCTAGCTGCCTGCCTAATACATAGACAACCATTCATCTAGCTGTCTGCCTGCTATGTAGACAACCACCCATCTAGCTGTCTGCCTGATACATAGACAACCATTCATCTAGCTGCCTGCAGGCTGCATAGACAACCATCCATCTAGCTGCCTGCCTGATACATAGACAACCATCCATCTAGCTGCCTGCCTGATACATAGACAACCATCCATCTAGCTGCCTGCCTGATACATAGACAACCATCCATCTAGCTGTCTGCCTGATACATAGACAACCATCCATCTAGCTGCCTGCCTGATACATAGACAACCATCCATCTAGCTGCCTGCCTGATACATAGACAACCATCCATCTAGCTGTCTGCCTGATACATAGACAACCATCCATCTAGCTGCCTGCCTGATACATAGACAACCATCCATCTGGCTGCCTGCCTGATACATAGACAACCATCCATCTGGCTGCCTGCCTGATACATAGACAACCATCCATCTAGCTGCCTGCCTGATACATAGACAACCATTCATCTAGCTGTCTGCAGGCTGCATAGACACAGGACACAGCTGTCCTTTGCCTACTGATAAATTGACTCCAATCTCCTCATGTTGATTGTTAGGAGCAAGGCACAGAATTGATTGCTGCCAGCTGCTGTTTACACACATGTACATGTACGCACGCATACACACAGACATGTACGCACGCATGCACACAGACATGTACGCACGCATACACACATGTACATGTACGCACGCATACACACATACATGTACGCACGCATACACACAGACATGCGCATGCACACACACTCACACTCTGGCTTATGTAAATCAAGAATGGTCATCATAGGGGAGAAGATCAAGAAAATGGCAGTAGATTTGAGGACAAATGAAAACTGGCTGCATAGACAGGTGAGAATGGGCTGTCTGGTTAATGAAGTGCAGGAACGCCGGAGTTCCATTCTGACATTGCTGCTCATTTTTGTCGATTTTGGTAAGGTCAGGACTTGTGCTGTCACTCTCTATGGACAGAGAGAACTGGCTGCATAGTTGGCATATACATGTAGGAAGGAGCATATAGTCAATAGAGGAGAGTTGTGCTAATGATGGAGAGCATACTGAATACACTAGACAGTGTCAAGAGTGCAAAAACTTATCACTTGAACAAGCTCTTGTCAGCGTCTGCATGATTGTGAGAACCCCTTCAGAAAGCTCTGCCTGATGAGTCCACTCTTAGTGGAGTATGCTTCCCATCTTCAACAGAAGCTGCTTCCAAGTATTCTTAACAAATCTCATCTCACAGCCATGCTTTGACATGCACATTTCTGTTCCAGAATTTGCTATCCCATGATATTCCAGGGAAAAATGTTGTCAACCTTTGGACCCGTCTGGAAGCTACAAGGAACACAAAACATGCATAAACATGAGTCGACTACTTCCCGATGCAAGCATTACATCATCATGATGACATCACAGATACTACTGTATTAGGCCTTCATCTATGCTAGGACTATGACAATGGCTAGAGCAATGCAATCTGTTTTTTTCGTCTCAATCTCTCATCAACCTTCGCTGGCCACTTAATGCCTTGCAATTCATTACTACTAGTTTAAAACAGACACAGCTATATTTAGATTGCCCTGTCAAAAAAGAGCGGATGCATGACTACACCCATCTAGACCACTACCACTTAGGTGACCCTTTACTGTTTAAATGGTAAAGGGTGGTCTGACTGGTTGTGGTATAGATGGTCGAGGCAATCTAACGTTTTTTCCCCTTTTTGTGTTTATTACTTAAAAGTATTTTTTTGTTTAGTTTGTTAAGTTTTGGTTGTTTCGCTGCATAGATGCATAGAGGATAATTTCCGTGGGAGGCAAAATTTCGTGGATTTCAATATTCAAACATATTTGTGGGTAAAATTCGTGGTTTTATAATGAACTTGCTAATTACATATTCATGTTTATAAGCAAACCACTTGGGCTGGAAATAGATGTTGCCTTAGGAGAGCAACTGCAGTGCTCATGTGAGACTGACCATCAGATGTTGCCTTAGGAGAGCAACTGCAGTAGTGCTCATGTGAGACTGACCATCAGATGTTGCCTTAGGAGAGCAACTGCAGTAGTGCTCATGTGAGACTGACCATCAGATGTTGCCTTAGGAGAGCAACTGCAGTAGTGCTCATGTGAGACTGACCATCAGATGTTGCCTTAGGAGAGCAACTGCAGTGCTCATGTGAGACTGACCATCAGATGTTGCCTTAGGAGAGCAACTGCAGGGCTCATGTGAGACTGACCATCAGATGTTGCCTTAGGAGAGCAACTGCAGTGCTCATGTGAGACTGACCATCAGATGTTGCCTTAGGAGAGCAACTGCAGGGCTCATGTGAGACTGACCATCAGATGTTGCCTTAGGAGAGCAACTGCAGTGCTCATGTGAGACTGTCCATCAGATGTTGCCTTAGGAGAGCAACTGCAGTAGTGCTCATGTGAGACTGACCATCAGATGTTGCCTTAGGAGAGCAACTGCAGTAGTGCTCATGTGAGACTGACCATCAGATGTTGCCTTAGGAGAGCAACTGCAGTAGTGCTCATGTGAGACTGACCATCAGATGTTGCCTTAGGAGAGCAACTGCAGTGCTCATGTGAGACTGACCATCAGATGTTGCCTTAGGAGAGCAACTGCAGGGCTCATGTGAGACTGACCATCAGATGTTGCCTTAGGAGAGCAACTGCAGTAGTGCTCATGTGAGACTGACCATCAGATGTTGCCTTAGGAGAGCAACTGCAGTGCTCATGTGAGACTGACCATCAGATGTTGCCTTAGGAGAGCAACTGTAGTGCTCATGTGAGACTGACCATCAGATGTTGCCTTAGGAGAGCAACTGTAGTAGTGCTCATGTGAGACTGACCATCAGATGTTGCCTTAGGAGAGCAACTGCAGGGCTCATGTGAGACTGACCATCAGATGTTGCCTTAGGAGAGCAACTGCAGTAGTGCTCATGTGAGACTGACCATCAGATGTTGCCTTAGGAGAGCAACTGCAGTGCTCATGTGAAACTGACCATCAGATGTTGCCTTAGGAGAGCAACTGCAGTGCTCATGTGAAACTGACCATCAGATGTTGCCTTAGGAGAGCAACTGCAGTGCTCATGTGAAACTGACCATCAGATGTTGCCTTAGGAGAGCAACTGCAGTGCTCATGTGAAACTGACCATCAGATGTTGCCTTAGGAGAGCAACTGCCAGGGCACATGTGAGACTGACCATCAGATGTTGCCTTAGGAGAGCAACTGCAGGGCTCATGTGAGACTGACCATCAGATGTTGCCTTAGGAGAGCAACTGCAGTGCTCATGTGAGACTGTCCATCAGATGTTGCCTTAGGAGAGCAACTGCAGTGCTCATGTGAAACTGACCATCAGATGTTGCCTTAGGAGAGCAACTGCAGGGCTCATGTGAGACTGACCATCAGATGTTGCCTTAGGAGAGCAACTGCAGGGCTCATGTGAGACTGACCATCAGATGTTGCCTTAGGAGAGCAACTGCAGTGCTCATGTGAAACTGACCATCAGATGTTGCCTTAGGAGAGCAACTGCAGGGCTCATGTGAGACTGACCATCAGATGTTGCCTTAGGAGAGCAACTGCAGGGCTCATGTGAGACTGACCATCAGATGTTGCCTTAGGAGAGCAACTGCAGTAGTGCTCATGTGAGACTGACCATCAGATGTTGCCTTAGGAGAGCAACTGCAGGGCTCATGTGAGACTGACCATCAGATGTTGCCTTAGGAGAGCAACTGCCAGGGCACATGTGAGACTGACCATCAGATGTTGCCTTAGGAGAGCAACTGCAGGGCTCATGTGAGACTGACCATCAGATGTTGCCTTAGGAGAGCAACTGCAGTGCTCATGTGAGACTGTCCATCAGATGTTGCCTTAGGAGAGCAACTGCAGTGCTCATGTGAAACTGACCATCAGATGTTGCCTTAGGAGAGCAACTGCAGGGCTCATGTGAGACTGACCATCAGATGTTGCCTTAGGAGAGCAACTGCAGGGCTCATGTGAGACTGACCATCAGATGTTGCCTTAGGAGAGCAACTGCAGTAGTGCTCATGTGAGACTGACCATCAGATGTTGCCTTAGGAGAGCAACTGCAGGGCTCATGTGAGACTGACCATCAGATGTTGCCTTAGGAGAGCAACTGCAGTGCTCATGTGAGACTGACCATCAGATGTTGCCTTAGGAGAGCAACTGCAGTAGTGCTCATGTGAGACTGACCATCAGATGTTGCCTTAGGAGAGCAACTGCAGTGCTCATGTGAGACTGACCATCAGATGTTGCCTTAGGAGAGCAACTGCAGGGCTCATGTGAGACTGACCATCAGATGTTGCCTTAGGAGAGCAACTGCAGTGCTCATGTGAGACTGACCATCAGATGTTGCCTTAGGAGAGCAACTGCAGTAGTGCTCATGTGAGACTGACCATCAGATGTTGCCTTAGGAGAGCAACTGCAGTGCTCATGTGAAACTGACAATCAGCATGATATTTTTGCTGAAGTTTGGATGTCTAGTTAGTTGGTCACGTTCCCAGAAAGATATCTTATGACGAAGTGGACTGATTCATTGCCTAGTTACAAGTGCTAGACAGTACTCTGCCGACTTGGTCCAAGGTAGACTGGAAATCCCTGGAACTTTGAGATTTGGAGGTGATGAAAAGTGAACATTTATAGCTGAGAAGCTTATATAAATGCCCCCTCAGCAAAAAACCTGCCTCCTCAACTAAACAACCTGCCCCCTCAACCAAACAACCTGCCCCCTCAACTGAACCACCTGTGTCCCACTTTCCAAAACAGTTCCATCATCTTCTATTGCAACTGCCAATGTTGAATTGGGTGTCTGGCAGTTGTCATTCTTACAGCTTTATTTAAGTAACCAAACAGGGACGTGGGGAAGAACTGCTAGCTAGCTAACCCTCCAGAACAATTCTAGTAATCTCCTTTGAGTCATGGTGGGGATGTGTTCATATGGGGGCATGTTTTTATTTATTAGCCAGACCCTTTACCGACTTGCTAAGGGTTCGCGAATACAATAATCCATGGATAAATAAATTGTGGTTTTCTTTTACCAGAAGATCCATGAAAGTATTGCTTCTTGGATATTACCCACTACTTCATGGATATTACCCACTATAAATAGCTTAGAACTTGGATATTGCCCACTATAAATATTGCTTCTTGGATATTGCCCACTATAAATATTGCTTCATGGATATTGCCCACTATAAATATTGCTTCATGGATATTACCCACTATAAATATTGCTTCGTGGATATTACCCACTATAAATTAAATATTGCTTCATGGATATTAACATTGCTTCATGGATATTACCCACTATAAATATTGCTTCATGGATATTACCCATTATAAATATTGCTTCACAGATATTACCCACTATAAATATTGCTTCATGGATATTACCCACTATAAATTAAATATTGCTTCATGGATATTGCCCACTATAAATATTGCTTCATGGATATTACCCATTATAAATATTGCTTCACGGATATTACCCATTATAAATATTGCTTCATGGATATTACCCACTATAAATTAAATATTGCTTCATGGATATTGCCCACTATAAATATTGCTTCATGGATATTACCCACTATAAATATTGCTTCTTGGATATTGCCCACTATAAATATTGCTTCTTGGATATTGCACACTATAAATATTGCTTCTTGGATATTGCCCACTATAAATATTGCTTCTTGGATATTGCTCACTATAAATATTGCTTCTTGGATATAGCTCACTATAAATATTGCTTCTTGGATATTGCCCACTATAAATATTGCCTCATGGATATTTGCCCAAGTGCTATAAATATTGCTTCATGGATATTGCCCACTATAAATATTGCTTCATTGATATTGCACACTATAAATATTGCTTCATGGATATTACCCACTATAAGTATAATACAGCACGTGCAGTCCTGACTCAACTCTAAGTATAATACAGCACGTGCAGTCTTGACTCAACTCTAAGTATAATACAGCACGTGCAGTCTTGACTCAACTCTAAGTATAATACAGCACGTGCAGTCTTGACTCAACTCTAAGTATAATACAGCACGTGCAGTCCTGACTCAACTCTAAGTATAATACAGCACGTGCAGTCTTGACTCAACTCTAAGTATAAAACAGCACGTGCAGTCTTGACTCAACTCTAAGTATAATACAGCACGTGCAGTCTTGACTCAACTCTAAGTATAATACAGCACGTGCAGTCTTGACTCAACTCTAAGCATAATACAGCACGTGCAGTCTTGACTCAACTCTAAGTATAATACAGCACGTGCAGTCTTGACTCAACTCTAAGTATAATACAGCACGTGCAGTCTTGACTCAACTCTAAGTATAATACAGCACATGCAGTCTTGACTCAACTCTAAGTAGAATACAGCACGTGCAGTCTTGACTCAACTCTAAGTATAATACAGCACGTGCAGTCTTGACTCAACTCTAAGTATAATACAGCACGTGCAGTCTTGACTCAACTCTAAGTATAATACAGCACGTGCAGTCTTGACTCAACTCTAAGTATAATACAGCACATGCAGTCTTGACTCAACTCTATACAGCACGTGCAGTCTTGACTCAACTCTAGTATAATATAGCACGTGCAGTCTTGACTCAACTCTAAGTATAATACAGCACGTGCTCAACTCTAAGTATAATACAGCACGTGCAGTCTTGACTCAACTCTAGGTATAATACAGCACATGCAGTCTTGACTCAACTGTAAGTATAATACAGCACGTGCAGTCTTGACTCAACTCTAAGTATAATACAGCACGTGCAGTCCTGACTTAACTCTAAGTTACTCACACCTCTTGATCACACCTCTTGGCGTGCATAGGAACATTTGGAGTCTCCTGGTACTAAAGTTTTTATGTTTGTCCGCAAGTTATGCAAGTGGAAAAACAAGAAGAGTGACAAGGAGCAAACGCAGATCCTTGTGCAAGAATTTCAAAAGATTTTTCGCACTTTCAACAGTTTCACACTGCTGGTCCACTGCTTTACCTTAGTGAAGGAGTCAAGGTGTACTTTAATAGGCAATGATGGTTTAATACCTACCAGACAAACTGGGAGTCTTTTTGCAGCTAATACCAGCTGAAACCACCAGTTAGAGGCAGCTAATATCAGCTTAAACCACCAGTTAGAGGCAGCTAATATCAGCTGAAACCACCAGTTAGAGGCAGCTAATACCAGCTGAAACCACCAGTTAGAGGCAGCTAATACCAGCTGAAACCACCAGTTAGAGGTAGCTAATACCAGCTGAAACCACCAGTTAGAGGTAGCTAATACCAGCTGAAACACCAGTTAGAGGCAGCTAATACCAGCTGAAACCACCAGTTAGAGGCAGCTAATACCAGCTGAAACCACCAGTTAGAGGCAGCTAATACCAGCTGAAACCACCAAGCTGAAACCACCACCAGTTAGAGGCAGCTAATACCAGCTGAAACCACCAGTTAGAGGCAACTAATACCAGCTGAAACCACCAGTTAGAGGCAGCTAATATCAGCTGAAACCACCAGTTAGAGGCAACTAATACCAGCTGAAACCACCAGTTAGAGGCAGCTAATACCAGCTGAAACCACCAGTTAGAGGCAGCTAATACCAGCTGAAACCACCAGTTAGAGGCAGCTAATACCAGCTGAAACCACCAGTTAGAGGCAGCTAATACCAGCTGAAACCACCAGTTAGAGGCAGCTAATACCAGCTGAAACCACCAGTTAGAGGCAGCTAATACCAGCTGAAACCACCAGTTAGAGGCAGCTAATACCAGCTGAAACCACCAGTTAGAGGCAGCTAATACCAGCTGAAACCACCAGTTAGAGGCAGCTAAGAAGCTGCTGATGAGAGATGGTTTGGGGTGGGCATTGCCTTCTGCAATTTCAATACAGGGAGTGCTAGTGCACTTTCTGATACACACATCATACCATACTGCACACATACACACACACACACACGCTGACACGACACTTAATGGACTGAAGTATGTCACACAGTTACATACAAACACACATACCTCGCATACAAACACATAACCTCCCACTCAAACACACAAACACACAAACACACATGCCTTACACTCGTACACACCTGACACGCACACACATACATACCAGTGTGGGCATGTGATTATGTTCCTGCAGCTGTGGCGGAGGAATACGGTCTCGTTCCCTCGGACACAACCCTCTACGCAACACTCGTTCAACTACTCCTCCTCACCTAGAGGAACGTGCTGGAGGACTTGACCTGATCTCGGAGGAGGGTGGTATTCCAACAAACTTTAGTCATCGCATCAGCCAGGGGTCGCTGGGTTCACTCCAGGTGGTCCTGGAGCCCCCAACTTCTCCAGACTCCCCTACTCCCCCCTCCTTGACCCCAACTGTCTCTCTGAAGAAACGTCGTATTGCCCACCCATCACGGAGGTTGACGAGAGGGAGAAAAGAGCCGGATCAGGACGGCGCTGGAGAAGGAGTGGGTGTGGCTGCAGAAGGGGAGGATCGTGTAAGTCATGTGACCATATTAAGCCTGTAGTGTATGTACAGAGGTGGGGTGGGGTCCTCCCTCGCCATGCCCCTCTCTCACCCACCCAATAGAGGAATTCATCAGGCCAGCAAAGTGTGATGTCTCATGCTTATGATCTCTGTCTCTCTCACTCTCTCTTTATACTTCTCCATGAACAATATAACATAACCTTGGCACACCATATATATAACCTTGGCACATGTGTACTATATATATATAACCTTGGTACATGTGTACATATATATATAACCTTGGTACACATGTGTATATATATATAACCTTGGTACACATGTGTATATATATATAACCTTGGCACATGTGTACTATATATATATAACCTTGGTACATGTGTACATATATATATAACCTTGGTACACCATGTGTATATATATATAACCTTGGTACACCATGTGTACATATATATAACCTTGGCACACCGTGTGCACATATATATAACCTTGGCACACCATGTGTATATATATATAACCTTGGTACACCATGTGTATATATATATAACCTTGGTACACCATGTGTATATATATATAACCTTGGCACACCGTGTGTACATATATATAACCTTGGTACACCGTGTGTACATATATATAACCTTGGTACACCGTGTGTACATATATATAACCTTGGTACACCATGTGTATATATATATAACCTTGGTACACCATGTGTATATACATAACCTTGGTACACCGTGTATATATATATATAACCTTGGCACACCATGTGTACATATATATATAACCTTGGTACACCATGTGTATATATATAACCTTGGTACACCATGTGTATATATATATAACCTTGTCACACCGTGTGTATATATATATAACCTTGGTACACATGTGTACATATATATAACCTTGGTACACCATGTGTATATATATATAACCTTGTCACACCATGTGTACATATATATAACCTTGGTACACCATGTGTATATATATATAACCTTGTCACACCATGTGTACATATATATAACCTTGGTACACCATGTGGACATATATATAACCTTGGTACACCGTGTGTACATATATATAACCTTGGCACACCATGTGTACATATATATAACCTTGGTACACACCATGCAAGGGCGTAAGAACTGCAGCGGCCGGAGCGGCCCCCCAATTTTTTTTTTTTTTTAATAAAAATATTAAAAAATTAAAAAATAAATAAAAATAAAAACCCCAAAATTGCTTTCGCACATGCGCGCGCCCACGTAGCTGTCCTGCCAATTGAACCACGTCAGCCCCAAGGATTTCAGTTTCCAAAGAGAGAATTTGAAAAGAAATGTGTGGTAAAGAAGTTTCCAGCCCTCATGGTTCCTCAGGTGGCCTTGGATACACTACATGGAGGGCAAAGATGTGCTAGAGCAAGTGAAGAGAAGAAGCTTCAGTGGTCAAGCAATGCAGATGCAGCCTTCATTACCAAGGCAAGGGACTTCTCCAATTGGAAGGATATACTGCAATTACAAAAATGAGAAAGCCTAGAAACTCGTCTTCTGCCACAGGCTCCTGCGAGGACCTCAGGAGATTGAATCAAATCTGTTTAACTTGCGTATCAATTGGCCCATGAAATCCCATGAATCTTGTTTAAATATTTAAATTTAAATATTTATAATTTATATTTAAATAATAAATAAAAAATTCATTAAAAAAATTAGTAAAAATAAAATAAAAAAAATACTTTAGTATACAACCTTATCAAAATGCTGAGTGAAACACAGCTCCTGTTTTTGTCTAGTTCTTTATACAGTTATCATTTATTGAATGTCTTACTTCCTGATTACATTATAATATCTTTACAGTTTATAATAAATCTATAGTGTCTATTATTTTATTCTGGGTTGTATCCATGTTTGAGTAAAACCCGGGTAAAAGGTATTTAACCCAACCCGGGTTATACCCAAGCCTTGAGTAAAACCTGCAAACTCTGCCTTGAATGTGCACAAACATCGCACTGATCGATTGAGTTTAGTAGAGATAGGCAATGAATTTATCAGAGAATTTATATAGTCAACAAGAAAATATCTTTGGTAAATTTAAACAAACTGATTTAGACACGTAAAATTTGAGATACAACTAATATATTATAACAACTATATATCTTATGAGACATAACATAATTATAATATTATATAGTAATGGTGATTATAATAGCACTTCAAGCATCGTCAAGGAATGGGTCCTGGCCTGTAGTGTGCCCATCATTGCAGCAAGTTCCCTCTGACTGACATTAGGTAAGGTTAGAAAATGACTTCTCTGGCATGCATGAAGTTGTATTTTGGGGAAAAGTTTCCAATCCACACCCACATTTGTAAAACCACACCCTGGTGTGTGGCAAGGCGAAAAATTTGACAGGGCCTCTACACTTAAGAATTGCTTCCTACGCCCCTGCCATGTGCACATATATATAACCTTGGCACACCATGTGTATATATATATAACCTTGGTACACCATGTGTATATATATATAACCTTGTCACACCATGTGTACATATATATAACCTTGGCACACCATGTGTATATATATATAACCTTGGTACACATGTGTACATATATATAACCTTGGTACACCATGTGTATATATATATAACCTTGTCACACCATGTGTACATATATATAACCTTGGTACACCATGTGGACATATATATAACCTTGGTACACCGTGTGTAGATATACATATATATATATATAGAAAAGTACTGGGATGGCTAGTCATCCCAGTACTTTTCTATATTCAATAGCTCTGCCTTAACACAGCATTGAGCACTATTTGTAGCCTTCACCAGCAAACTACCTTCTCTAAGTATATATATATATATATATAATATAGCCAGTGTTCTCCCTTGAGAGTATATATCCCTTGAAATTGGAAGGTGTAGCAGCCGATACGCCTTACTGGCATACTGTTACAGTTCAAAGTTTATTTATGTCAAATTGATGATGCAAGAAAATTATGTATTGTGGGTGTGGTTAGTGTGGGTGTGGTTGGTTAAAAAAATGCAGTGGTTCTAGCTCCACAGTAGCTCACATCTCACGAGTGAGACTTGCCGAAACATGAAGTCCAGCCAATAGTGTTCCTAGCAGCTCACACATGCACAGGAAGGCTGGCATTGATCGAAGATGGAAGTTAAACACTCCGAATACATCATAGGCCTAGGAAGGTCGCCATTGGCCAAGCAACATGAAGGGACTTACCTCACACGACTCTAACAAGGCAGACTTAGTGAAGTGTGAGCACCGCATCACGACAGGCCCGCTTGTGCTGGGGGTGGGGTGGGGGATGGTGCAGTGATCAGTGTTCTCCCTAGGATGTTTTGTATCGTCACAGTTCAAAGTTCATTGTGATTTTTCTAATTGCACCTGCTGCACAGAGTCTGTCTCTGCTCTCCACACAGTGCCATCTTCTTCTCTTGGGCTTGGCTAAGTGGATTCACTTGGTGGAGGTCTGGGTGGGAGTCCCTTCTCTTCTAAAGGAAGACCGGAAGAGACCCGAAATGGAACGCTGACTTTCCGTGGATGTTGGCAGTAGATGATGGTGGAGGAATGATGTGCCACAAGCATAGCCGGTGTCCTAAAAAACTGCCTCAGGAAGAGCTATTTGGGTGGACTTGTCCTGCAAGATCATGATCAAGCAGAGCTCGACCCAACTGGTCAGAGCGAGCCACACAATACTGCAGTTAAGATGGAAGCTGATCTTTGCTCCTCCTAGAGAGATGGTGAGATAGCAATGGCATTCCAGAGGGCTGTGTCAGCTCAGCACAAGCACAAGGCATTTCTTGGTGCTCTCAAGTGCATGTACTTCCTTACTAAGAGAGAGATTGCACACACCACCAACTCTGCACTGCTTCTTGAGCTCGGCAAGTCTCTTGAAGCTTCTTACTGGTCAGATCTGCAACTTAGTGGCAATGCACACTACACACCAGAGCCTTGCAGGCAAGGGCTAGGTCAGGGTCTTGGTGAGGCTGTCTCTGATCCTATAATCTCACTCCTACAGGAGTCTCCTTTTTTGCTCTATGCACAGATGAACCCACTGAGATGTCTGTCACAGGGGAGCTTGTGGTCTATGGCCGTTATGTTGTGGGAGGGGAGATAAGAACTAATTTTCTTCGTATGTTCGAGTTGCATGATGGGAGGGGTTGTATATTGTAAGTACTTGTGTACCCTTTCTGAGCACATCACTGCTAGGTTTCCTGACTCAGTCTTTTTTGAGGGTTTTGACATTTTCAATCCTAGCAGTATTCCACAAGAGCTGTCCCTTCAACCCTTCCACAGTGCTGGCATGCTGGATAAGCTTGTCACCCACTATGGTTCTCATGGCTTAGTGCATCCAGAATCAACCAGAGGGGAGCTCAAAGTCTTCAATAGTGTAGTTGCTGCTTAGTCAAATGAGAACTCACCAGCTCATGAGTCACTATCAAAACATTGGAATTGTTTTCCTAATCTGATAAAGTTGGCAGCCATTGGTCTCTTACTGCCTATGTCTTCTGTAGACTATGAAAGAGGCTTCTCCACTCTATCTCGAGTCAAAACTGACCTTAGAAACACAACCTGTTGGCCAAAAACTGGTTGGCCAAAATCACCTCTTGATGCTAGCAATTGAAGGGCCTAGTCCATCTTAAACTCACTAGTGATCGCTGGGTTGCTATGAGAATCAATGTGGAAGCTTCTGGAAGGTCTGACTTCATTTTAGTTTCAATTTCAATAATTAACAAACCACAGCATCTGCTATTCCTTCATTAATCACACACGCACGCACACACATGCACACACACTAGCAGCAAACCATCTCCTTTGTGATTCACTCTTACTAATAATATATAATAACTTTCAAATAAGCAAGAGAGTGTTTATCCACACATGAAGAAATGAGATCAACATGAGAGGCTTTGTAATGTTCTGGAAGTGGGTGGAGGAGGGTAGCTCAGTCAGTATGAGTCTTGGATCTCTTTCCCTTCCCCATGACAGAACGCACTGCATAACATGGCTGCAATCAGGTTTTACAAAAGCAGCTTCTGTACATATGAACCCTGCCCCAAGGATTGCTGTGTGAACTCATGAAGACCAATTAAAATGGGTGTGGTTAAGGTTGCCCTAAAATTATACGGGTGCTATGCCCTCAATATCCCTTCAGAAATTCCTTGGGAGAACACTGATAACCTTGAGAACACTGATAACCTTGGGAGAACACTGATAACCTTGGGAGAACACTGATAACCTTGGGAGAACACTGATAACCTTGGGAGAACACTGATAACCTTGGGAGAACACTGATAACCTTGGGGAGAACACTGATAACCTTGGGGAGAACACTGATAACCTTGGGAGAACACTGATAACCTTGGGAACACTGATAACCTTGGGAGAACACTGATAACCTTGGGAGAATACTGATAACCTTGGGAGAACACTGATAACCTTGGGAGAACACTGATAACCTTGGAGAACACTGATAACCTTGGGAGAACACTGATAACCTTGGGAGAACACTGATAACCTTGGGAGAACACTGATAACCTTGGGAGAACACTGATAACCTTGGGAGAACACTGATAACCTTGGGAGAACACTGATAACCTGGGGAGAACACTGATAACCTTGGGAGAACACTGATAACCTTGGGAGAACACTGATAACCTTGGGAGAACACTGATAACCTTGGGAGAACACTGATAACCTTGGGAGAACACTGATAACCTTGGGAGAACACTGATAACCTTGGGAGAACACTGATAACCTTGGGAGAACACTGATAACCTTGGGAGAACACTGATAACCTTGGGAGAACACTGATAACCTTGGGAGAACACTGATAACCTTGGGGAGAACACTGACAACCTTGGGAGAACACTGATAACCTTGGGAGAACACTGATAACCTGGGGAGAACACTGATAACCTTGGGAGAACACTGATAACCTTAGGAGAACACTGATAACCTTGGGAGAACACTGATAACCTTGGGAGAACACTGATAACCTTGGGAGAACACTGATCACCTTGGGAGAACACTGATCACCTTGGGAGAACACTGATAACCTTGGGAGAACACTGATAACCTTGGGAGAACACTGATAACCTTGGGAGAACACTGATAACCTTGGGAGAACACTGATAACCTTGAGAACACTGATAACCTGGGGAGAACACTGATAACCTTGGGAGAACACTGATAACCTTGGGAGAACACTGATAACCTGGGGAGAACACTGATATTAACCTTGGGAGAACACTGATAACCTTGGGAGAACACTGATAACCTTGGGAGAACACTGATAACCTTGGGAGAACACTGATAACCTGGGGAGAACACTGATATTAACCTTGGGAGAACACTGATAACCTTGGGAGAACACTGATAACCTGGAGAGAACACTGATAACCTTGGGAGAACACTGATAACCTTGGGAGAACACTGATAACCTTGGGAGAACACTGATAACCTTGGGAGAACACTGATAACCTTGGGAGAACACTGATAACCTTGGGAGAACACTGATCACCTTGGGAGAACACTGATCACCTTGGGAGAACACTGATAACCTTGGGAGAACACTGATAACCTTGGGAGAACACTGATAACCTTGGGAGAACACTGATAACCTTGGGAGAACACTGATAACCTTGAGAACACTGATAACCTGGGGAGAACACTGATAACCTTGGGAGAACACTGATAACCTTGGGAGAACACTGATAACCTGGGGAGAACACTGATATTAACCTTGGGAGAACACTGATAACCTTGGGAGAACACTGATAACCTTGGGAGAACACTGATAACCTTGGGAGAACACTGATAACCTGGGGAGAACACTGATATTAACCTTGGGAGAACACTGATAACCTTGGGAGAACACTGATAACCTGGAGAGAACACTGATAACCTTGGGAGAACACTGATAACCTTGGGAGAACACTGATAACCTTGGGAGAACACTGATAACCTTGGGAGAACACTGATAACCTTGATACTCCATGTGCATGTCAGGGTTTCATCTAGGATTTTTCAATTGGGGGGGAGATTCAGCAGGAATGGTATGCAGATAGATTAGTCAGTGCTATTGTGCAACCCACATGACAGGATTGGGGGGGGGGGGGGGGGGGGGGGGGGGGATTATGCCATACTGACTTGATTGGATGATGAATTCAGTTTCTAAAAATAACCTGAGCCTGGAAGCCATTTGCCTATTGGTTGTAGTTCTACACAGTCAGGTCAGCTGGCAGCCATTTGGAAATTCCCTACTGGGGTTAATTCCCACAGGCAGTTCAGCTAAATAACCTGAGCCATTGCACTTCCAGTCATCATGCAAGTCGGCATTCATCATCATGGATATCAGAAGATTTCTGAAAACTGCCTGACTCAGCTGTCGTTTCAAAGATGCCTTGGGCCTCTTGACTGCTTTCAGCATCTTTGACTTACAGAAATGCCCAATAGATGCCCAACAACCTCACCAATAGATGCCCAACAACCTCACCAATAGATGCCCAACAACCTCACCAATAGATGCCCAACAACCTCACCAATAGATGCCCAACAACCTCACCAATAGATGCCCAACAACCTCACCAATAGATGCCCAACAACCTCACCAATAGATGCCCAACAACCTCACCAATAGATGCCCAACAACCTCACCAATAGATGCCCAACAACCTCACCACTAGATGCCCAACAACCTCACCAATAGATGCCCAACAACCTCACCAATAGATGCCCAACAACCTCACCAATAGATGCCCAGCAACCTCACCAATAGATGCCCAACAACCTCACCAATAGATGCCCAACAATCTCACCAATAGATGCCCAACAACCTCACCAATAGATGCCCAACAACCTCACCAATAGATGCCCAACAACCTCACCAATAGATGCCCAGCAACCTCACCAATAGATGCCCAACAACCTCACCAATAGATGCCCAACAACCTCACCAATAGATGCCCAACAACTATAACCTCCAACACTTCCAGTGTCCTATAGCCCCCACACTTCCAGTGTCCTATAGCCCCACACTTCCAGTGTCCTATAACCTCCACACTTCCAGTCCTATAACCTCCACACTTCCAGTGTCTTATAGCCCCACACTTCCAGTGTCCTATAGTCCCCACACTTCCAGTGTCCTATAGCCCACACTTCCAGCGTACTATAACCCCCAACACTTCCGGCATCTATAACCTCCAACACTTCCAGCATGCTGCTATAACCCCAACACTTCCAGCGTGCTGCATAACCCCAACACTTCTAGCGTGCTATAACCCCCAACACTTCAGGCGTCTATAACCCCAACACTTCCGGCATCTATAACCTCCAGCACTTCTGCTATAACCCCAACACTTCCAGCGTGCTGCTATAACCCCAACACTTCTAGCATGCTATAACCCCAACACTTCCAGCGTACTATAACCCCTACACTTCCAGCGTGCTGCTATAACCCCAATGCTTCCAGCATGCTATAACCCCAACACTTCCAACATGCTATAACCCCAACACTTCCAGCGCGCTATAACCCAAACACTTCCAGCGTGCTGCTATAACCCCAACACTTCCAGCATACTATAACTCCAACACTTCCAGCATGCTATAACCCCTAACCCCCAACACTTTCAATATGCTATAACCCCAACACTTCCAGCATGCTATAACCCCTAACCCCAACACTTCCAGTGTGCTACTAACCCCCAACACTTCCAGCATGCTATAACCCCAACACTTCCAGCGTGCTATAACCCCTAACCCCCAACACTTTCAATATGCTATAACCCCAACACTTCCAGCATGCTATAACCCCTAACCCCAACACTTCCAGTGTGCTACTAACCCCCAACACTTCCAGCATGCTATAACCCCAACACTTCCAGCGTGCTATAACCCCTAACCCCCAACACTTCCAGCATGCTATAACCCCAACACTTCCAGCATGCTTTGAAGCCTTTAGAAGAAACTTAAACCTTGACATTGATCTTCGAGGTCTATCATATCATTGTCTTCCTTCTCCTAACACCGTAACTGGGAGTGTGACTGTGGTGACTGATCTGATTCTCCATTCACATATAGAGATGCTCAACATTATAAACACCATCTTGCGTGCATGTCTGTCTGTCTGTCTATATTTGTGCACATGTGTGTCTGTGTGTGTGTATGCATGCATGTGTGTGGTGTGTTTGTGTATGCTCGTATGATATTGAGCCTAGCTGGCCTACTCCAGCAGCTGCATTTTTCAGTGCGAGGAATTGAATGGTCTGTTGGTTGACTGAGTTGCTCACTCGTTTGTGACAACTTTTTCCACGTAGTCTATTAGCAGGCCACTTTCAACACGTTCCCTATGGAGGATGAGATGGGATGATGATGATGGGATGATGATAATACTGTAATTATCAGCACAGACCTTCAACTAGACCAGCCAAACTCTTTGTAATCAAAGTGTGGGTGTGTAGCAATTAGAATAACATCTGCCATATTTGGTTAATTTCCTGTGCAGCTCTTGCCTAGTCCTTGAAGGAAGCTGTAGTGGAAACCTTACCAAGGGTCTGACTCTAATACTGCAGGACTGGAGTAACTCTTGGCTTTCCACTACTTGACTGGAGTAGCTCTTGGCTTACTGCTGGACTGCTGGACTGGAGTAGCTCTTGGCTTACTGCTGGACTGAAGTAGCTCTTGGATTACTGCTGAGCTGGAGTAACTTTTGGATTACTGCTGGACTGGAGTAGCTCTTGGATTACTGCTGGACTGGAGTAGCTCTTGGCTTACTGCTGGCTCTTGGATTATTGCTGAGCTGGAGTAACTTTTGGATTACTACTGGACAGGAGTAGCTCTTGGCTTTGCTACTGCTGGACTGGAGTAGCTCTTGGCTTTGCTACTGCTGGACTGGAGTAGCTCTTGGCTTTGCTACTGCTGGACTGGAGTAGCTCTTGGCTTTGCTACTGCTGGACTGGAGTAGCTCTTGGCTTTGCCACTGCTGGATTGGAGTAGCTCTTGGCTTTGCTACTGCTGGACTGGAGTAGCTCTTGGCTTTGCTACTGCTGGACTGGAGTAGCTCTTGGCTTTGCCACTGCTGGACTGGAGTAGCTCTTGGCTTTGCTACTGCTGGACTGGAGTAGCTCTTGGCTTTGCTGGACTGGAGTAGCTCTTGGCTTTGCCACTGCTGGATTGGAGTAGCTCTTGGCTTTGCTACTGCTGGACTGGAGTAGCTCTTGGCTTTGCTACTGCTGGACTGGAGTAGCTCTTGGCTTTGCTACTGCTGGACTGGAGTAGCTCTTGGCTTTGCTACTGCTGGACTGGAGTAGCTCTTGGCTTTGCCACTGCTGGATTGGAGTAGTTCTTGGCTTTGCTACTGCTGGACTGGAGTAGCTCTTGGCTTTGCTACTGCTGGACTGGAGTAGTTCTTGGCTTTGCTACTGCTGGACTGGAGTAGCTCTTGGCTTTGCTACTGCTGGACTGGAGTAGCTCTTGGCTTTGCCACTGCTGGACTGGAGTAGCTCTTGGCTTTGCCACTGCTGGACTGGAGTAGCTCTTGGCTTTGCTACTGCTGGACTGGAGTAGCTCTTGGCTTTGCTACTGCTGGACTGGAGTAGCTCTTGGCTTTGCTACTGCTGGACTGGAGTAGCTCTTGGCTTTGCTACTGCTGAACTGGAGTAGCTCTTGGCTTTGCACTGCTGGATTGGAGTAGCTCTTGGCTTTGCTACTGCTGGACTGGAGTAGCTCTTGGCTTTGCTACTGCTGGGCTGGAGTAGCTCTTGGCTTTGCCACTGCTGAGCTCTTGGCTTTGCTACTGCTGGACTGGAGTAGCTCTTGGCTTTGCTACTGCTGGACTGGAGTAGCTCTTGGCTTTGCCACTGCTGAGCTCTTGGCTTTGCTACTGCTGGACTGGAGTAGCTCTTGGCTTTGCTACTGCTGGACTGGAGTAGCTCTCAGAAGGAGAGCGATACAAAGAATAGAAACAAGAGAATATGTTTTATTTAATAAATACATTTATTATTGGATCAACTGTCAGAAAAGATATGTACCCTTATAGACCACAAAACATTTAGAGGACCCTTATTATGTGCACCAACCTTTAACATTTAGAGGACCCTTATTATGTGCACCAACTTTTAACATTTAGAGGACCTTTATTATGTGCACCAACCTTTAACATTTAGAGGACCCTTATTATGTGCACCAACTTTTAACATTTAGAGGACCTTTATTATGTGACTAACCTTTAACCTTTAGAAGACCTTTATTATGTGCACTAACCTTTAACCTTTAGAGGACCTTTATTATGTGCACCAACCTTTAACCTTTAGAGGACCTTTATTATGTGCACCAACCTTTAACATTTAGAGGACCTTTATTATGTGCACCAACTTTTAACATTTAGAGGACCTTTATTATGTGCACTAACCTTTAACCTTTAGAGGACCTTTATTATGTGCACCAACCTTTAACCTTTAGAGGACCTTTATTATGTGCACTAACCTTTAACCTTTAGAGGACCTTTATTATGTGCACCAACCTTTAACCTTTAGAGGACCTTTATTATGTGCACTAACCTTTAACCTTTAGAGGACCTTTATTATGTGCACCAACCTTTAACATTTAGAGGACCTTTATTATGTGCACCAACCTTTAACCTTTAGAGGACCTTTATTATGTGCACTAACCTTTAACCTTTAGAGGACCTTTATTATGTGCACTAACCTTTAACCTTTAGAGGACCCTTATTATCTGCACTAACCTTTAACCTTTAGAGGACCGCTTGTTCCAAACTTTTTATTTTAATCTGTATTGTTTTTGGTGAGCTTAATTTTAAAGGTAAAGGGTCCTCTAGTCTACATGGATGTGAGGTTATTTGTTTTTAATTTTTGATTGTGTATGAGTAAGTGCAGTAAATTTCAAAATGGCGGAGAGCAAGAAATGCCCCCCCCCCCTGCCCCCCCTGCCAAAAAAAAAGAAAAGAGAAAAGAAGCTTCTATCAGCTAAACTAATTTTTTTAGCTGCACACACTTCCAGCATGTCTTTGCTAGAACTGCACACACCTCCAGCATGACTCCGCTAGAGCTGCAGCATGACTTTGCTAGAGCTGCACACACCTCCAGCATGACTTTGCCAGAGCTGCACACACCTCCAGCATGACTTTGCCAGAGCTGCACACACCTCCAGCATGTCTTTGCCAGAGCTGCACACACCTCCAGCATGACTTTGCCAGAGCTGCACACACCTCCAGCATGACTTTGCCAGAGCTGCACACACCTCCAGCATGTCTTTGCCAGAGCTGGACACACCTCCAGCATGACTTTGCCAGAGCTGCACACACCTCCAGCATGTCTTTGCCAGAGCTGCACACACCTCCAGCATGACTTTGCCAGAGCTGCACACACCTCCAGCATGACTTTGCCAGAGCTGCACACACCTCCAGCATGACTTTGCCAGAGCTGCACACACCTCCAGCATGTCTTTGCCAGAGCTGGACACACCTCCAGCATGACTTTGCCAGAGCTGCACACACCTCCAGCATGACTCTGCCAGAGCTGCACACACCTCCAGCATGTCTTTGCCAGAGCTGGACACACCTCCAGCATGACTTTGCCAGAGCTGCACACACCTCCAGCATGTCTTTGCCAGAGCTGGACACACCTCCAGCATGACTTTGCCAGAGCTGCACACACCTCCAGCATGACTTTGCCAGAGCTGCACACACCTCCAGCATGACTCTGCCAGAGCTGCACACACCTCCAGCATGTCTTTGTAGTGAACTTGAAGACCTTGAATGTGTTTTCCAAGATCATCTAACAATTTATTTTCAACTCCTGCACAACATGGGACGCTAATACTCTACTCTGTGGCAGACATGCATACAGAACACACACTCAATTTTACAAGAACAAGACTCAAAGATTTCCCTTGTCAAGACCAATCTGTTCCTCCATTCAGTATAATACAGTGTTTCCTCAAGTTGTATTTGTCTTCCAATTAGTGATCACCCTCGAATAGCATTCACAATGTACATATGTCTCGCACATGCGCAGGTAAGTTTTAATTCCGAGCTGTGAGTCGAGAACATCAGGAGGATGGCAGTGAAGATGGAAATTCACTGCCTAAAGCTGCAGCACAAATTGCTAGGCTCACTTTCTAGCTGGCTGGAAAGTCAAGCATGTCAGAGATCTAATGAAATACTAGTCGATGATTGAGGACGAGCAAACTTTGTGTCCAACTTTGTTCGGGCCCTAGCCGCTATTTCTTTGTGCTAGTATTTGTTGGCTGGGGCTCAACAATGACTGGGAGGAGCTATCATGCAAGGCTAAATGAGCTTGCTCATGCCTAAAACCTGTTTGGGATTAATTGTGCATCTCGAACTGTATTCTCCCTCGTTGACTGTTTGCTCACGCACCTAAAACTGTTTGAACCTGCAGTATCCAAATACAGTAATTGGTGCTAATAAGGTAGTTTGTGCTAATAAGGTAGTTGGTGCTAATATTATGGTAGTTGGTGCTAATATGGTGCTAATATGGTCGTTTTTCAAGAAGGCTTAGCCCAGGTGCCTGTGCAGCCCTGCTGGAATGCTTGAGAAGTGTTTCCTGGCAGGCTCAGCCCAGGTGCCTGTGCAGCCCTGCTGGAGGAGTGGTTCCTGGCAGGCTTAGCCCAGGTTCCTGTGCAGCCTTCCTATGCTGGAATACTTGAGAAGTGGTTCCTGGCAGGCTTAGCCCAGGTGCCTGTGCAGCCCTGCTGGAATGCTTGAGGAGCGGTGCCTGGCGGATTTAGCCCAGGTTCCTGGCGGGCTTTGCCGAGTTTCCTGACAGGCTTAGCCCAGGTTCCTGGCAGGCTTAGCCCAGGTTCCTGGCGAGCTTAGCCCAGGTTCTTGGCAGGCTTAGCCCAGGTGCCTGGCAGGCTTAGTCCACAGTGCCTGGAGAGCTTAGCCCAGGTTCCTGGCGGGCTTATCCCAGGTTCCTGGCAGGCTTAGCCTAGGTTCCTGGCAGGCTTAGCCCACGGTGCCTGACAGGCTTAGCCCAGGTTCCTGGCGAGCTTAGCCCAGGTTCCTGGCAGGCTTAGCCCAGGTTCCTGGCAGGCTTAGTCCACAGTGCCTGGAGAGCTTAGCCCAGGTTCCTGGCAGGCTTAGCCCACGGTGCCTGGCGAGCTTAGCCCAGGTTCCTGGCGGGCTTAGCCCAGGTTCCTGGCAGGCTTAGCCCACGGTGCCTGGCGAGCTTAGCCCAGGTTCTGGCGGGCTTAGCCCAGGTTCCTGGCAGGCTTAGCCCAGGTTCCTGGCAGGCTTAGCCCAGGTGCCTGGCAGGCTTAGCCCAGGTGCCTGGCAGGCTTAGCCCAGGTTCCTGGCAGGCTTAGCCCAGGTGCCTGGCAGGCTTAGCCCAGGTGCCTGGCGAGCCCGGTGCCTGTGCAGCCTTCCTAAGCTGGAATGCTCCAGGAAAACCAGAATCCGGCTCTTAAGAAGAAATTGAAGTAGGCGGTTGCATTCATTGGCTCTAAAGAAGAAACTCCTCCCCCAAACTAGTTATTACGATTTGGGTAAAGATAGCCAGCATTCTGTATGGACACCATTATGTGTGCATTGAAGCTCCTTACTAATCATTTATTCTCTACCCACGAGTATGGACACCATTATGTGTGCATTGATGCTCCTTGCTAATCATTCATTCTCTACCCACGAGTATGGACACCATTATGTGTGCATTGAAGCTCCTTGCTAATCATTCATTCTCTACCCACGAGTATGGACACCATTATGTGTGCATTGATGCTCCTTGCTAATCATTCATTCTCTACCCACGAGTATGGACACCATTATGTGTGCATTGAAGCTCCTTACTAATCATTCATTCTCTACCCACGAGTATGGACACCATTATGTGTGCATTGATGCTCCTTACTAATCATTCATTCTCTACCCACGAGTATGGACACCATTATGTGTGCATTGATGCTCCTTACTAATCATTCATTCTCTACCCACGAGTATGGACACCATTATGTGTGCATTGATGCTCCTTACTAATCATTCATTCTCTACCCACGAGTATGGACACCATTATGTGTGCATTGATGCTCCTTACTAATCATTCATTCTCTACCCACGAGTATGGACTTTCCTCTTTTCCTCTCTGCCCCCACAGAAAATTTCATTTCATCTCCCACACTCCACTCCCCCTTCCTACCCCTCCTCCCTTCTCCTTCCCCCCGCATAAAGTGTCATATGTAAATAGACAGCATTATAACAACAACAACAACAGCAGGAATGTAATATAGTTAGACACATGCATGTGTATCAATATGTGTGTTCAGGAGACGCCCTCTCCTATTTCCATACGACGGAGCCGGCGGACCATCTATGCCAAGTCTGGAGTCCTCTCCAGCATCCTCCCAGTGAAGGTTTTTGGCAACATCAAAACTTTCACTGTGGAGTTTGACATTCCTTGTGCTGAGATCTGCGTGCTAATGGAGATCAGAGGTACGTGGTGGGTCAAATCAGAGATATGGTTGGTCTCTCTTTCTCCTTGTTCCCCCTCATCTTTCTCCTCTCCCTTAGCCCTCCTCTCCTCCTCACCCAGGGTGTATCCACTCTCATTGTTCCCCTCATCTTCCTCCTCTCCTGCCTTCATCTCCTTGTCCTCCATGATAAATATGACCCATGCTTCCCTCATCTTCCACCTCTCCTGCCTTCATCTACTTGTCCTCCATGATAAATATGACCCATGCTTCCCTCATCTTCCACCTCTCCTGCCTTCATCTCCTTGTCCTCCATGATAAATATGACCCATGCTTCCCTCATCTTCCCCACCTCTCCTGCCTTCATCTCCTTGTCCTCCATGATAAATATGACCCAGAACAACCTCATTTTTTTCCCTATCAAATATCCAGTGGGTGTAGTCATGTAGTCTCGGCTCATACTATAATACATGCTTACTTTTCCTGCAGGCGACTTCACTGTCGGCCAGATCAAAGACAATCTTTGGTCCAGTCTCAAGTAAGCAGAAGGAAGCAAGCAAGACTGCACCCATGTAGAGGCCATGTAGAGGCAGTTATGCCCATGTAGAGGCAATTATGCCCATGGAAAGGCAATTATGCCCATGTAGAGGCAGCTATGCCCATGTAGAGGCAGTTATGCCCATGTGGAGGCCACCGTGCCCATGTGGAGGCCATCGTGCCCATGTGGAGGCCATCGTGCCCATGTGGAGGCCATCGTGCCCATGTGGAGGCCATCGTGCCCATGTGGAGGCCATCGTGCCCATGTGGAGGCCATCGTGCCCATGTAGAGGTCACCGTGCCCATGTAGAGGCAATTATTCCCATGTAGTACTCTTTACCATTTATAATCATGACTGAAGAGTTGTTGTACAGGATTATATGTGGTAAAGGGTCCTCTAAATGTTTGGTCTATATGGGTACACTCTTGATTCTGGTTGGTTTGAATTTCTTATTTCTACTCTAGAATACCTAACTATTATACCTGACTGACCAAGACACAGCAGTGTAGAATGCTTAACTATTATACCTGACTGACCAAGACACAACAGTGTAGAATACCTAACTATTATACCTGACTGACCAAGACACAACAGTGTAGAATACCTAACTATTAAACCTGACTGACCAAGACACAACAGTGTAGAATACCTAACTATTATTCCTGACTGACCAAGACATAGCAGTGTAGAATACCTAACTATTATACCTGACTGACCAAGATACAACAGTGTAGAATACCTAACTATTATACCTGACTGACCAAGACACACAGTGTAGAATACCTAACTATTATACCTGACTGACCAAGACACAGCAGTGTAGAATACCTAACTATTATACCTGGCTGACCAAGACACAACAGTGTAGAATACCTAACTATTATACCTGACTGACCAAGACATAGCAGTGTAGAATACCTAACTATTATACCTGACTGACCAAGACACACACAGCAGTGTAGAATACCTAACTATTATACCTGACTGACCAAGACACAACAGTGTAGAATACCTAACTATTATACCTGACTGACCAAGACACAGCAGTGTAGAATACCTAACTATTATACCTGACTGACCAAGACACAGCAGTGTAGAATACCTAACTATTATACCTGACTGACCAAGACACAGCAGTGTAGAATACCTAACTATTATACCTGACTGACCAAGACACAGCAGTGTAGAATACCTAACTATTATACCTGACTGACCAAGACACACACAGCAGTGTAGAATACCTAACTATTAAACCTGACTGACCAAGACACAACAGTGTAGAATACCTAACTATTATACCTGACTGACCAAGACATAGCAGTGTAGAATACCTAACTATTATACCTGACTGACCAAGACACAACAGTGTAGAATACCTAACTATTATACCTGACTGACCAAGACACACACAGCAGTGTAGAATACCTAACTATTATACCTGACTGACCAAGACATAGCAGTGTAGAATACCTAACTATTATACCTGACTGACCAAGACACACAGTGTAGAATACCTAACTATTATACCTGACTGACCAAGACACAACAGTGTAGAATACCTAACTATTATACCTGACTGACCAAGACACAACAGTGTAGAATACCTAACTATTATACCTGACTGACCAAGACACAACAGTGTAGAATACCTAACTATTATACCTGACTGACCAAGACACACACAGCAGTGTAGAATACCTAACTATTATACCTGACTGACCAAGACACAACAGTGTAGAATACCTAACTATTATACCTGACTGACCAAGACACACACAGCAGTGTAGAATACCTAACTATTATACCTGACTGACCAAGACACAACAGTGTAGAATACCTAACTATTATACCTGACTGACCAAGACACAGCAGTGTAGAATACCTAACTATTATACCTGACTGACCAAGACACACACAGCAGTGTAGAATACCTAACTATTATACCTGACTGACCAAGACACACAGTGTAGAATACCTAACCCTTGTACCTGACTGACCAAGACACAACAGTGTAGAATACCTAACTATTATACCTGACTGACCAAGACACACACAGCAGTGTAGAATACCTAACTATTATACCTGACTGACCAAGACACAGCAGTGTAGAATACCTAACTATTATACCTGACTGACCAAGACACAACAGTGTAGAATACCTAACTATTATACCTGACTGACCAAGACACAACAGTGTAGAATACCTAACTATTATACCTGACTGACCAAGACACACACAGCAGTGTAGAATACCTAACTATTATACCTGACTGACCAAGACACAGCAGTGTAGAATACCTAACTATTATACCTGACTGACCAAGACACAACAGTGTAGAATACCTAACTATTATACCTGACTGACCAAGACACACACAGCAGTGTAGAATACCTAACTATTATACCTGACTGACCAAGACACAGCAGTGTAGAATACCTAACTATTATACCTGACTGACCAAGACACACAGTGTAGAATACCTAACTATTATACCTGACTGACCAAGATACAGCAGTGTAGAATACCTAACTATTATACCTGACTGACCAAGACACAACAGTGTAGAATACCTAACTATTATACCTGACTGACCAAGACACACACAGCAGTGTAGAATACCTAACTATTATACCTGACTGACCAAGACACAGCAGTGTAGAATACCTAACTATTATACCTGACTGACCAAGACACAACAGTGTAGAATACCTAACTATTATACCTGACTGACCAAGACACAGCAGTGTAGAATACCTAACTATTATACCTGACTGACCAAGACACAACAGTGTAGAATACCTAACTATTATACCTGACTGACCAAGACACAACAGTGTAGAATACCTAACTATTATACCTGACTGACCAAGACACAACAGTGTAGAATACCTAACTATTATACCTGACTGACCAAGACACACAGTGTAGAATACCTAACTATTATACCTGACTGACCAAGACACAACAGTGTAGAATACCTAACTATTATACCTGACTGACCAAGACACAACAGTGTAGAATACCTAACTATTATACCTGACTGACCAAGACACAGCAGTGTAGAATACCTAACTATTATACCTGACTGACCAAGACACAACAGTGTAGAATACCTAACTATTATACCTGACTGACCAAGACACACACAGCAGTGTAGAATACCTAACTATTATACCTGACTGACCAAGACACACACAGCAGTGTAGAATACCTAACTATTATACCTGACTGACCAAGACACAACAGTGTAGAATACCTAACTATTATACCTGACTGACCAAGACACACAGTGTAGAATACCTAACTATTATACCTGACTGACCAAGACACAACAGTGTAGAATACCTAACTATTATACCTGACTGACCAAGACACACACAGCAGTGTAGAATACCTAACTATTATACCTGACTGACCAAGACACAACAGTGTAGAATACCTAACTATTATACCTGACTGACCAAGACACAGCAGTGTAGAATACCTAACTATTATACCTGACTGACCAAGACATAGCAGTGTAGAATACCTAACTATTATACCTGACTGACCAAGACACAACAGTGTAGAATACCTAACTATTATACCTGACTGACCAAGACACAGCAGTGTAGAATACCTAACTATTATACCTGACTGACCAAGACACACACAGCAGTGTAGAATACCTAACTATTATACCTGACTGACCAAGACACACACAGCAGTGTAGAATACCTAACTATTATACCTGACTGACCAAGACACAGCAGTGTAGAATACCTAACTATTATACCTGACTGACCAAGACACAACAGTGTAGAATACCTAACTATTATACCTGACTGACCAAGACACAACAGTGTAGAATACCTAACTATTATACCTGACTGACCAAGACACAACAGTGTAGAATACCTAACTATTATACCTGACTGACCAAGACACACACAGCAGTGTAGAATACCTAACTATTATACCTGACTGACCAAGACACAGCAGTGTAGAATACCTAACTATTATACCTGACTGACCAAGATACAACAGTGTAGAATACCTAACTATTATACCTGACTGACCAAGACACACACAGCAGTGTAGAATACCTAACTATTATACCTGACTGACCAAGACACAACAGTGTAGAATACCTAACTATTATACCTGACTGACCAAGACACAACAGTGTAGAATACCTAACTATTATACCTGACTGACCAAGACATAGCAGTGTAGAATACCTAACTATTATACCTGACTGACCAAGACACAGCAGTGTAGAATACCTAACTATTATACCTGACTGACCAAGACACAACAGTGTAGAATACCTAACTATTATACCTGACTGACCAAGACACAACAGTGTAGAATACCTAACTATTATACCTGACTGACCAAGACACAGCAGTGTAGAATACCTAACTATTATACCTGACTGACCAAGACACAACAGTGTAGAATACCTAACTATTATACCTGACTGACCAAGACACACACAGCAGTGTAGAATACCTAACTATTATACCTGACTGACCAAGACACAGCAGTGTAGAATACCTAACTATTATACCTGACTGACCAAGACACAACAGTGTAGAATACCTAACTATTATACCTGACTGACCAAGACACAACAGTGTAGAATACCTAACTATTATACCTGACTGACCAAGACACAGCAGTGTAGAATACCTAACTATTATACCTGACTGACCAAGACACAACAGTGTAGAATACCTAACTATTATACCTGACTGACCAAGACACAACAGTGTAGAATACCTAACTATTATACCTGACTGACCAAGACACACAGTGTAGAATACCTAACTATTATACCTGACTGACCAAGACACAGCAGTGTAGAATACCTAACTATTATACCTGACTGACCAAGACACAGCAGTGTAGAATACCTAACTATTATACCTGACTGACCAAGACACAGCAGTGTAGAATACCTAACTATTATACCTGACTGACCAAGACACAACAGTGTAGAATACCTAACTATTATACCTGACTGACCAAGATACAGCAGTGTAGAATACCTAACTATTATACCTGACTGACCAAGACACAGCAGTGTAGAATACCTAACTATTATACCTGACTGACCAAGACACAACAGTGTAGAATACCTAACTATTATACCTGACTGACCAAGACACAACAGTGTAGAATACCTAACTATTATACCTGACTGACCAAGACACAACAGTGTAGAATACCTAACTATTATACCTGACTGACCAAGACACAGCAGTGTAGAATACCTAACTATTATACCTGACTGACCAAGACACAGCAGTGTAGAATACCTAACTATTATACCTGACTGACCAAGACACAACAGTGTAGAATACCTAACTATTATACCTGACTGACCAAGACACAGCAGTGTAGAATACCTAACCCTTGTACCTGACTGACCAGGTGGTGATCTCCATATTGGTGGCTTGAACTTACTTTTTTTAGATATAACTACCTCACCAGTGACTAGTATACCACAGGAAGTGTTGTGTATGATTCATTAACCACCTCACCAGAGACTAGTATACCACAGGAAGTGTTGTGTATGATTCATTAACCACCTCATCAGTGACTAGTATACCACAGGAAGTGTTGTGTATGATTCATTAACCACCTCACCAGAGACTAGTATACCACAGGAAGTGTTGTGTGATTATAAAGATATTCCCATAAACTCTAGACCCAATTACTATATATGTAGTTTTTCCTATTGCATGGGAGAGAGGTCACCCCAGGTGAGAGTGTAGTGCAGCTTTCTGTTGGTATAGAGATGGTCAGACAGAGGTCACATATAGTTTTAACCCCCCAAGAATAAACATTTCAAAGTCTTAGTCATATGCTAGGACCCCCCAAATGCTTTATTTCAAACAGATGTGATCTTCGTCGTTGAAAAAAAAAATGCTATGTAATACTA
The DNA here is from genome assembly GCA_028752905.1 of Cladorhizidae sp. MBARI D1340-BT2. Taxonomy (NCBI): domain Eukaryota; kingdom Metazoa; phylum Porifera; class Demospongiae; order Poecilosclerida; family Cladorhizidae; species Cladorhizidae sp. MBARI D1340-BT2. The sequence continues at coordinate 34,074,289 of JAQNBH010000001.1, read as the reverse complement.
CCAATTTTGGTCTCGAAAATATCTCTTCAGTGTGTGCTTATTGATGTGCTGCAATAAGAAACCTAACACTCTAACCACGGGTCGTCAACACTTGACATTTATAGCCTTATCAGAGCACCCACGCTTATGACCGATGCCTTGCTTTAGATTACCCTTTCATGGCTGCAAGTGAGGGGGTACACACTCCCTCCTTTTCATTGCTGCAAGTGAGGGGGAGCACACTCCCTCCTTTTCATGGCTGCAAGTGAGGGGGTACACACTCCCTCCTTTTCATTGCTGCAAGTGAGGGGGCACACACTCCCTCCTTTTCATGGCTGCAAGTGAGGGGAGCACCCTTGACTCTTTATCGTGAGAAAAGGTCCGAGTTGTTGTTCCAAAGACAGCAAAGAAAGAGTTTCAGATGATATAAAGACAGAACTTGACTGAGTTATGTGTCCTCAGTGCACTTTTAGTGGTCATCTTCATTTCCTGCCACTATATATATACAATGAAACAGAACCAGTATACAATAAGACAAAGTTTCATAACTCAAGAACTGCTGAAACTTGAAACACAGTTAGTATAATAATATGGTAAGTAGATAGAATAATGGGGGGGGGGGGGGGGGGGGGGGGGGTGAAATTAGTCCTCCATTAAAAAAAAAATCCTTGTGGACTACAGCAATGATAACCATTTATATATTTATATAATCCCAATCATTACGAGTTGAAATTCGCATGTTCCTTTTTATTGTATTCGTGTGTGTGTTTGGGGGGGTGTGTGTGTGTGTGTGCTAATTTGAAATTCGGGCCAGTGTATTGCATAAATTATTGCCTGCCCATCTCTTCCTATGCAAGGGAGCATGGTGTTTTGGGCGATGAGTTGGGCTCGTGGTGGGACCCAGAGAACTTCACGTTCACCTATGAGATGAGGAAAGAGCGATACGAACTTTACGATGAGCAACAAATCTTGTGAGTAAAAGTAAGACGGGGAGAGCTTGGCAGGAGAGTTGGCACATATTGCTTGCTGTATAACTGACGTGGGCCACCAGAAACCTGCCCTTATCCTCTCCTCTTCTCCCTCCCCCAACCCCTCCCCTCGTAGTCAAATGTCCCAGGTGATCCAGTGGTGGCGTGCGGAGAAAATGGAGCCAGGCATGTTAGTGGTGGAGGAGAAGAGAGCAGAGAGCAAGGAAGAGAAGACCCTCAACATGGAGATATCGGCCTTGATCGGGATTGGACTCTACCAGCTCCAGTTTGCAAACAATGATGAGCTCGATATCACACGCAGGAAAATGGTGGCGTGAGTGACCACACCCACTTTATGCTGGTGGTGTATAATTGGTCACATGTGTATGTATGATTCTAGTGTGCGTAGGAGTGCCGTCAAGTCTCGGGATCCTTTTGAATACTGCATGGAATCGGACCACTCCTTCGAGACACTCTCACCTCATATACTCAAATATGTACGTCAGTGGGTGTGAGTGGGCGTGTGTGTGTGTGAGTGATGCATGTACATATGCGTAGTGTGTGATGTGTGAGGGCATTTTGCAAGTGGACAAAGTGCATGTGTTGTTGTGTGTGTGTGCATGCATGCGTGTGAATTGTGCTAAATATAGAACTACATTACATCATTCAATCACAGGTTTTCCATTAGATTTTTGGTTTGCTAAATATAGAACTATGATTACGTGGTTGTTTCTATTAATAGCTTTCCGATGAGAAGTTCCTGATCCGTGTGTACTACAGTGTGAGTGGTGGCACGTGCAGTTTGCAGCATCAACGCTCCTACCAAACCATACAAGTAGATTGTGAGTGATGTGGGTGTGGCCTTGTTGTGAGTGGGTGTGGCCTTGCATTGCGTATGCTGTACATTGTTGTGCCACCTGTCGGCATGAGGCAGGCCCAGAGCTGGAGTCTCCAAATATTGCCGCTTTCATGGATGTGGGTTGGTAATTATTGCCCCCCTCCTCGTGGGTGTGGTAATTATTGCCCCCCTCATGGTGTGTGTGTGGTAATTATTGGCCCCCTCATCGTGGGTGAGGTAATTATTGCCCCCCTCATGGTGTGTGTGTGTGTGTGTGTTAATTATTGCCCCCCTCATGGTGTGTGTGTGTGTTAATTATTCCCCCCCTCATGGTGTGTGTGGTAATTATTGGCCCCCTCATCGTGGGTGAGGTAATTATTGCCCCCCTCATGGTGTGTGTGTGTGTGTGTGTGTGTGTGTGTTAATTATTGCCCCCCTCATGGTGTGTGTGTGTGTTAATTATTCCCCCCCTCATGGTGTGTGTGTTAATTATTGGCCCCCTCCTCATGGTGTGTGTGGTAATTATTGCACCCTCGGGTAATTATTACCCCCTTCTCGAGGGGGTGTTAATTATTGCCCCCTCATGGTGTGTGTGTTAATTATTGCCCCCCTCATGGTGTGTGTCAATTATTGCCCCCCTCATGGTGTGTGTCAATTATTGCCCCCCTCATGGTGTGTGTCAATTATTGCCCCCTCCTCATGGTGTGTGTGTGTCAATTATTGCCCCCTCCTCATGGTGTGTGTGTGTCAATTATTGCCCCCTCCTCATGGTGTGTGTGTGTCGAACTCTCTCCTCACTTAGTGTTTCCTTGGTAGTTGGTGGTGGCTGGTTTGGGGCACCCAGATCTAAGTATCATTCTAGATAGTTCCTCTTATCTGGTAACTGTTTTCTGTCAAACTTGGAAGGGTAGAAGGTGAAGGAGACCTGAAGGTGGAGGAGACCTTGGAAGGGTGGAAGGTGGAGGAGACCTTGGAAGGGAAGAAGGTGGAGGAGACCTTGGAAGGGTAGAAGGTGGAGGAGACCTTGGAAGGATAGAAGGTGGAGGAGACCTTGGAAGGGTAGAAGATGGAGGAGACCTTGGAAGGGTAGAAGGTGGAGGAGACCTTGGAAGGGTAGAAGGTGGAGGAGACCTTGGAAGGGAAGAAGGTGGAGGAGACCTTGGAAGGGTAGAAGGTGGAGGAGACCTTGGAAGGGTAGAAGATGGAGGAGACCTTGGAAGGGTGGAAGGTGGAGGAGACCTTGGAAGGGTAGAAGGTGGACGAGACCTTGGAAGGGTAGAAGGTGGAGGAGACCTTGGAAGGGAAGAAGGTGGAGGAGACCTTGGAAGGGTAGAAGGTGGAGGAGACCTTGGAAGGGTAGAAGATGGAGGAGACCTTGGAAGGGTGGAAGGTGGAGACCTTAGAAGGGTAGAAGGTGGAGGAGACCTTGGAAGGGTAGAAGGTGGAGGAGACCTTGGAAGGGTAGAAGATGGAGGAGACCTTGGAAGGGTAGAAGGTGGAGGAGACCTTGGAAGGGAAGAAGGTGGAGGAGACCTTGGAAGGGTAGAAGGTGGAGGAGACGTTGGAAGGATAGAAGGTGGAGGAGACCTTGGAAGGGTAGAAGATGGAGGAGACCTTGGAAGGGTAGAAGGTGGAGGAGACCTTGGAAGGGTAGAAGGTGGAGGAGACCTTGGAAGGGAAGAAGGTGGAGGAGACCTTGGAAGGGTAGAAGGTGGAGGAGACCTTGGAAGGGTAGAAGGTGGAGGAGACCTTGAAAGGGTAGAAGGTGGAGGAGACCTTGGAAGGGTAGAAGGTGGAGGAGACCTTGGAAGGGAAGAAGGTGGAGAAGACCTTGGAAGGGTAGAAGATGAAGGAGACCTTGGAAGGGTGGAAGATGGAGGAGACCTTGGAAGGGTAGAAGATGGAGGAGACCTTGGAAGGGAAGAAGGTGGAGGAGACCTTGGAAGGATAGAAGGTGGAGAAGACCTTGGAAGGGTAGAAGATGAAGGAGACCTTGGAAGGGTAGAAGGTGGAGGAGACCTTGGAAGGGTGGAAGATGGAGGAGACCTTGGAAGGGTAGAAGGTGGAGGAGACATTGGAAGGGTGGAAGATGGAGACCTTGGAAGGGAAGAAGGTGGAGGAGACCTTGGAAGGGTAGAAGGTGGAGGAGACCTTGGAAGGGTGGAAGATGGAGACCTTGGAAGGGAAGAAGGTGGAGGAGCCTTGAAAGAGTTAGTTGGTAGCCAAGAAGTAATCATCAATTCTAACTACTTTTTATTTGTTGCCAAACAATTAGAGCAAACTTTGAAGAGCATGTTCTTATTGAGGCTCGCCTGTGCCAACGGCCAAGCCAAGTGCCCTGCTAAGCTCCATTACTGCTGAGGAACAACAAAAAACAATTCAAGACCGACCTCTATGCTGATAGTGTGTCTTCCGCTGTTTTTGCAAACACAGTGCTCATCGACTTGACGCGCATTGTCACAGTGCAGGACCACCTCAAGAACAAGATGCATGCTGCCGGAGGAAAGCTAAGACAAGTCTTCCGATACGCACCAGCCGGCAAATGACTCTAGACTTGGTGGTAAAGGGAGTTGCGGGACAAGTTCATCCTCGACTACGTTACCATGTGCTCGGTCACTGACATTCCCTGTGAAGAAATGGACAAGATGTGTCCATTTTCAGAGAAGCACTGCAAGGCATTACAAACACTCCTACACTCCACCATGACATTGTCCCTCAGTTGTTTGAGTCACATTTCCAGCACTGAAAAACTCCTTCAATATGAGTACATTATTAGTATAACTGCTGAGGAAACTGCTGAGGAAACTACCCACATGTGTGCCACATCCTTCATGATGAGTACATTATTAGTATAACTGCTGAGGAAACCACCCACATGTGTGCCACATCCTTCATGATGAGTACATTATTAGTATAACTGCTGAGGAAACTACCGATGTGTGTGACCACAACATTTTGGACGTCATTGCTAGCGTTCGAGTCAATCTCTTCCTTAAAGAATAAAGCCTTAAGCTTGTTTGCAGCAGCACAATAATTATAGCAAGTGAGCATGACAATGCACATTACAACTGGTAAGGGGTCACAATGTAATTATCTATGAGTTCAGGGTTCGCCCGGTACGGGGTCGCCTTACGTATTGGCTAGTTACTGTATTATTCACTATCTCCCCCCAGTCTTTGTTCCACGGGGGCAAAGGCTTGTTTTCTTTTCGTCTTCAGAACAGCCTGTCGGGTGGTCTTCTGACCCTCATGGCCAGCCTGTCGGGTGGTCTTCTGACCCTTGTGGATCTTCTCGGTGGTTGTGGCCGCTTTGAGGCCGTGTCTCGTGGAGGAGTCATAGTGGGGGCCCTAGTGATGGGGTGGGCCGGAGGAGGTGGTATGGGGGGCCCAGCCTGTGTCATAGGGCTGGACGGGGTAGGTGGTGTGAAGGGCTCAGCCTGCGTGGTGGTGGGAATGTCCGTCATTGGCAGCAGTGGTGTGGGGGTTTGGGCCGGTGTAGCGGTGGGAATGTCCATCGCTGGTGGTGGGGGGGTGGCTGGGGTAGCCTGGAGCGTGGGTGGTGGCTCGGGGGTTCTGGTGGTGACGGGAGGTGTTGGTAGTGGCCTGGGGATGGTGGCCATGTCGTCCAGTATGGATCTTCTGGTGGGCGGAGGGTTTACCGGGGTGAAACGTCTCAGGAATTGTCTGTTCCTGAGGGTGACCCGCCCTGCTCCGTCTACTCTGATTCGATACTGGTGAAACTGCTTCACCTCTATCACCGTTCCCGTTCTGTCCCATTTGTTTGGGAAATTCCCCGTCTGATTTTGTAGTCTGACCCTGTCACCTACTTTGAGTGGGGTGAGGGTCTTGGTATGTTCTGACCAGCGTTCTTGTGCCAGGCTGTTTCTTTGGCGGAGTGCCAGTTCACGCAGAGATTGGCTTTCCTGCCACGTTCTGTGTGGGAGGTATTTGCCACGTAGTATTGGTATGAGGTCTTTCGTCTGGTGGCCGAACAAGCAGGATGCCGGTGACTCTTTGGTGGCGGGGTCGGGTGAGTTCCTGTACTGCAGCATGGCTCGTTGGAAGGAGTCTATGTTGAGGCTGCCATCTGTCTTTATGTTGTTGGATATGAGGCGTTTCACCGTCTTGACTGCTACTTCTGCTCTGCAATTGCTGTGTGGAAATGCCACTGAGCTGAGGCGGTGATGAACTCTCCAGTCTTGCAGGAATCGTTGAGTGTCGTGGGCAATGAATTCTGGGCCCCCGTCTGAAGCCAGCTCGTCGGGGATGCCATAGGTGGCAAATGTGCTTCTGAGGATGTCAATGAGTCCTTTTGACCCGTTGATCGCTCTTTCAACGATGGGCCAGTTCGAGTATCTGTCTACGATTACCAGGTATGCATGTCCTTTGTAGTGGAAGTAATCTGAGCACACGCATTGGAACGGGTATTCTGGTTGAGTTGGGGGGGTCGGTGGCTGTGCTGGCTGTGATGGCGACATGCGGTTGCAAGTGGAGCAAGTGGCTCTTTGCTGGTGGATGTCTTTGGTAATGCCTGGCCAGAAGATCGACGATTCAGCTTTGGCTATCATTGTAGATGTGCCCTGGTGGGCAGCATGTAGCGACTTTAGACATGTCTGTCTGAGGGTGGGTGGGATTACTATACGGTCTTTGTAAATGATTACACCATCGACCGAGTATAGATGTTGTTTGATATTGTGAAACTGCCTGATGTCAGGGGGCATCTGGAGTCTTGACTCTGGGAGGCCCTCCTCGACTGCTTCCAGGAGCATGGTCATGCTTGGGTCCGAAGAGGTAGCTGTCTGGACTTCTTCCCATGTGACCACTGATGTGGCGTCTAGGGTAGATATGGTGTCCAGGGTGGATATCATCGATTCCCGTAGTAGGGTTTCTGAATCATCTGTGGTTTGGCTGATCTCGGAGTGGACACTGTGTGGTCCTGCCAGTATGTGGTCTGGGATGCGTATCTGAGGCTGAGTCATGTGCAAGACTCCGCTGACGTCATCTTGGAGATGTAGTCTATCTGGTGAGGGGTCTCCAGTGGGGTGGCGAGACAGGGTGTCAGGGGCTCTGTTCTTCACTCCTGGGATGTGTACCATTTTGAATCTGTATCTGAGTGTTTTCTCTTTGAGGTTCCTCAGGCGGGTGTTGCTGATGTCTAGCGAGCGGTCGCCGAAGATCTTTAAGAGTGGGCGATGATCGACTGCAATGGTGAGGTCGTGGCAGCCCAGGACAAAGTGGCGAGCCTTGTCTAGAGCGTCTGCTACTGCCAGTGCTTCTCCTTCGATGGGGGCATAGCGTGACTCTGCTGGGTGGGTAAATCTGCTGCCAACCAGGGTGATTTTCCATCCCTCCTTGCAGCAGAACAGGTCTGTGGATGGGCACTGGCAGTGTTTCTGGAACAACCAGTATCCTATTCCTTGCTTGGACCAGTCTGTGGCAAGGCATGTGGGCTTTGTCTTGTCGTAGATTGTGACTCCATTTTCGATCTCGGCGATGATGGCCAGTTTCGAGCTGTCGAATGCTTGCTGAAGGGCGTCTGTCCACTCAAAGGGCACTGTTGGTTTGAGCAGTGTCCGGAATGGTAGCATGATGTCTGTCATGCTGAAGGCATATGCCACTTCGTTTATCAGACCGAACCACGATCGTACATCTGTGAGTGATGTGGGGGTTGGGAAGTCAGAGATTGCCTTTGTGTACTTCTTGCATGGTCTTACTCTGTCGTCTGTAATCTCGAAGCCTGCAAATTCCACGGTTTCCATCGCAAATCTGAATTTGCTGGGGTTGAGTGTGATGCCGTGTCTGCCGCAGATGTCTAGCCACTCTTGGGCTTGCATGAAGCTGTCTGCGATGGTGGAGGACCACAGGAGTGTGTCGTCAATGCACTTCGTCTTCTGGGGTATGTGAGAGACAATCTCGTCGTAGCGGCGGGTGTATCCGTCGCCGGAAGCGATGTAGCCCTGGGGGGCTGTCTTGTATCTGTATCTGCCCCAGGGTGTGATGAAGGTGGTGAAGTGACGGTCGTCAGGATGGAGAGCGACTGAGTGGTATCCGTTCCATGCGTCAAAGACTGTCTTTCTTGTGTCTTGTGGTACGGCTCTGGCTTGATGGAATGGTGACTGGGTGTGATGGGTTTCCCTGGTTGCATGGGCATTTAGGGGCTGGAGGTCGATTGTGCGTCGAAGAGAACCATTCTTCTTGGCGCATGTGACCATCCTGTGGCACCAGGTGACTGGTTCACCCACGGGTACTGGCTCCAGCACTCCCAGGCGCACGTCCCTGTCCAGGCCTGCCTTCACTTCCTCTTGCCAGTGTAGTGGGACTGGAATGGGAGAGTGGTGGGCTGTTGGTGTGGCGTTTGGATCAATCATGAGCCGCATGGGGGGTCCGTCCATCAGGGGTAGGGGTTGGTGTTCACAGGTATTGAACGTACTGGCCTTGTACCGCTGAAGGAGGAATGCCTCGATTTTGCTTCTGTTTCCTGGCGTAGTGGGTATGGGTGACTCGCTGAGCTTTGGGGGTGGGGTGGTGCGACGTGGGCACGAGCAGTGCTTTGATGCTTCCGGTGGTACTGATGTGTCCTGGTCGGAGGCGGCTGCTGTCTCTGTGGTGTCACATTTTGTCGTGGGGAATCCCGTGGGGATGATCCCTAGGTCAGTGCAGGCTTCCTGACTCAGGAAGAGCTTGTCCACGTGGTCAGTGATATATATCATCTGCTTGGTGGATCTCTTGCCCTGTGGTTCTGTCATCTTGACGAGAATGGCGCCTCGGATGTTGATTTGGCTGTTGTTGGCAGCGCGCATCCTGAGACTGACGGGTAGGAGCTTCTTGGGTGTGAGTCCCAGTTTCTTCATGGTGGCGGTGCTAGCCAGGCAGCTCTGGCAGCCTGTGTCGGCCATGGCTTGTGTGGTGAAACTCTTTTTGGGGATCTTCAGCTGTTGACCCAGATGGGTGTAATCCTCTGGCTGGGTCTCCACTGTCAGGGTGACGTATGGTTGTGGCCTTGATGGCTTCTTGTGCCACGAGCGTGTTGCTCTGTTGTAGGTGTGGTGGTCGATTGTCGTCGATCCCTGTGTTGAGGTCACTAGACAGACCATATCGGATAGGGCATTCTCGTATTGGCCTATGGTAGAGGGTCGTTGGTTGCCTCCGGTAAGGGCCCGTTGGTTGTCCTTGTTCCTACACATTCTGCTGAAGTGGTGTTCGCGACCGCAGTTGTCACATTTGGTGTTAAATGCTGGGCATTCTTGTCTTCTCACCCTGGTGGGGGATTTATTTCCATGTCCCTTGGTGCCACAATATGAGCATGTCTCTGAGTTGGGTGGCAGGGGTGGTGAATTCCTCCTTTTCTGGTAGGGTGCCTCGGGATTGGGGGGCGTGGTTGTTTGGGGGTTTGGTTTACTCTGTCGTCTGTACGAGCTCCCTATCGCTTCTGCCGACTGTGGGTCGGCCAGTCTTGTGGCTGACCGTTTACCGGCCTCTTTGGCCTCCACGAACCTTGTAACCTGCTCTAGTGTCATGTCTTGGTTCGCGTCCCCCAGCAGATCCACTTGTATCTCGCTATCCGCGATACCTCTACACAACACGTCGGTGAGTATGGCCTCGGCATACGAGACTTCATGGTTACACCCCGGGCATGCCTTAGTATACTTACATATTCCAGCTTGTCCCTTCAGCCTTGCCGCGAATGCTCTGACGGGCTCGTCTCTGTCTTGCTTCATGTGGTGAAGTGTGACTCGGGCGACCATCACATTCTCTTCTCGGACGGCAAGGGCCCTCATGGCCTCCAGTACTCGCTCCTCTGTGCCTCCTGTGAGCGTCCCTCCTGTGAGCGTCCCCCCTGCGTTTCGGGTGAGATCTCTTCTTAGTTGCTCATCGCAACATTCGAGCAGTTGGAGTATCAGGTCGGGGCCTGTCAGCCTGGTGGCTCTGACGTAGTCTCCCCATCTTGACTGAAAGTAGACCCAGTCTTCTGTGGTTCCTGATGATGACACCTCCGGTCTCTTGACCTTCTCTGCCCTGGCTGCCTGCCTTGGCGCCTGGTGGTCGATGGTGTGGGCATTGAGGAGTGCTACTCCTACTATTGCCTCTCCGTCTGGGGTCCTGTAGTCGCAGCCTTCGACGGGGCATCTGATGATAGGCATTATCACAAGGTGATGCGCTCTAATTGGAGTTCCGTAACTTCTCTCCTGGAGCCTTCTCCCTTGGGCTGAGGCGTCAGCCTAGCGTCCACTAACTCTTTTTGGGCCTCCGCTATCAGACTCGAGTTGTAATGTGCATAAAGAATAAAGCCTTAAGCTTGTTTGCAGCAGCACAATAATTATAGCAAGTGAGCATGACAATGCACATTACAACTGGTAAGGGGTCACAATGTAATTATCTATGAGTTCAGGGTTCGCCCGGTACGGGGTCGCCTTACGTATTGGCTAGTTACTGTATTATTCACTATTCCTGATGAGGGTGGTGAAGATGGCCACATACAACCACACGTTCAGTCAGGCCATCACCAAGAGAGGCAGTGAGGATGGGGGAGCCTTCGATTACGTTATTTCAGTTGTCTCCGACAGTGCTGCCTATTGCAAGAAGGCCTATAGAGATCTTCTTTCTACTGTGTAGCCAAATTCTCTTCATGTTCTCACACACACTGTGAGCATCTGAAATCTTCACTGCCACACAGATTTCAAACACACTTCCAATCTGATTGGGTCATCTCTCTTCAAGAAACGAGGAAGGAAGAGTCACTTGCTCAAGTTCCTTGCTGACTTCATTGCCACTTATGACATAAAGCTTCCCCCTGTTCCTGTCTCTTTGCTTTGGAGTTCTCGGTTGGACAGAGGGCCACATCTCTATTGTGAACCAGCCTTGGCTCATGTAGGACAGAGGACCACATCTCTATTGTGAACCAGCCTTGGCTCATGTATGTAGGACAGAAGGTCTATTGTGAACCAGCCTTGGCTCATGTAGGACAGAGGGCCACATCTCTATTGTGAACCAGCCTTGGCTCATGTAGGACAGAGGGCCACATCTCTATTGTGAACCAGCCTTGGCTCATGTGACAGAGGGCCACATCTCTATTGTGGACCAGCCTTGGCTCATGTGACACAGGGCCACATCTCTATTGTGAACCAGCCTTGGCTCATGTGACAGAGGACCACATCTCTATTGTGAACCAGCCTTGGCTCATGTATGTAGGACAGAAGGTCTATTGTGAACCAGCCTTGGCTCATGTAGGACAGAGGGCCACATCTCTATTGTGAACCAGCCTTGGCTCATGTGACAGAGGGCCACATCTCTATTGTGGACCAGCCTTGGCTCATGTGACACAGGGCCACATCTCTATTGTGAACCAGCCTTGGCTCATGTGACAGAGGACCACATCTCTATTGTGAACCAGCCTTGGCTCATGTATGTAGGACAGAAGGTCTATTGTGAACCAGCCTTGGCTCATGTAGGACAGAGGGCCACATCTCTATTGTGAACCAGCCTTGGCTCATGTGACAGAGGGCCACATCTCTATTGTGGACCAGCCTTGGCTCATGTGACACAGGGCCACATCTCTATTGTGAACCAGCCTTGGCTCATGTGACACAGGGCCACATCTCTATTGTGAAGCCTTTGCACATGAAGGACAGAGCGCCACATCTCTAAGAGTTTGTGCTCTATAAATATTTACATGACACAAAGTAGTCCAGATTTACAGGTGCTAGGAAGGCGTGAAGCAGAGTTGCTCGAGTGTGTGCGTGCATGCGTGCCAGTACTACTCGAGAGTACATTTGTCTGTCCGAGTAGTTGCTGTTAAGTTGTTTTGTGACCCAGCTGCCTGAGGAATATACCGTCGACTAGTCGACAGGTTGCCATAGTTACATACTCACATATATGCACACATACACACGCTCACACATGCACACAAATAAGCATGGTGTTATATGGAGGTAATGAGTGTCATTGATATTATGAACTCTGCAGTGTCCTGCCTGGCAGACGACCTAATGGCCATGGTCTTCCCAGAAAATTCTGTCAAGAGAGAGAGATATGGCATTCCTGAAGATTGGTGAGTCTAGCTAACATGTACCTAATCTTAGCCCTAGTCCTTGTCCTAGTATATGCCAGCCTTAGCCCTAGTCCTTGTCCTAGTGTATGCCAGCCTTAGCCCTAGTCCTTGTCCTAGTGTATGCCAGCCTTAGCCCTAGTCCTTGTCCTAGTGTATGCCAGACTTAGCCCTAGTCCTTGTCCTAGTGTATGCCAGCCTTAGCCCTAGTCCTTGTCCTAGTGTATGCCAGCCTTAGCCCTAGTCCTTGTCCTAGTGTATGCCAGCCTTAGCCCTAGTCCTTGTCCTAGTGTATGCCAGCCTTAGCCCTAGTCCTTGTCCTAGTGTATGCCCTCCTTAGCCCTAGTCCTTGTCCTAGTGTATGCCAGCCTTAGCCCTAGTCCTTGTCCTAGTGTATGCCAGCCTTAGCCCTAGTACTTGTCCTAGTATATGCCAGCCTTAGCCCTAGTCCTTGTCCTAGTGTATGCCAGACTTAGCCCTAGTCCTTGTCCTAGTGTATGCCATACTTAGTCCTAGTCCTTGTCCTAGTGTATGCCAGCCTTAGCCCTAGTCCTTGTCCTAGTGTATGCCATCCTTAGCCCTAGTCCTTGTCCTAGTATATGCCAGCCTTAGCCCTGGTCCTTGTCCTAGTGCTATGCCAGCCTTAGCCCTAGTCCTTGTCCTAGTGTATGCCAGCCTTAGCCCTAGTCCTTGTCCTAGTGTATGCCCTCCTTAGCCCTAGTCCTTGTCCTAGTCCTATGCCAGCCTTAGCTATAGTCCTTGTCCTAGTGTATGCCCTCCTTAGCCCTGGTCCTTGTCCTAGTATATGCCAGCCTTAGCCCTAGTCCTTGTCCTAGTGTATGCCAGCCTTAGCCCTAGTCCTTGTCCTAGTGCTATGCCAGCCTTAGCCCTAGTCCTTGTCCTAGTGTATGCCAGCCTTAGCCCTAGTCCTTGTCCTAGTGCTATGCCAGCCTTAGCCCTAGTCCTTGTCCTAGTGCTATGCCAGCCTTAGCCCTAGTCCTTGTCCTAGTATATGCCAGCCTTAGCCCTAGTCCTTGTCCTAGTGTATGCCAGCCTTAGCCCTAGTCCTTGTCCAGCCTTAGCCCTGGTCCTTGTCCTAGTGTATGCCAGCCTTAGCCCTAGTCCTTGTATTAGTGTATGCCAGCCTTAGCCCTAGTCCTTGTCCTAGTGTATGCCGTCCTTGTCCTAGTGTATGCCATCCTTAGCCCTAGTCCTTGTCCTAGTGTATGCCAGCCTTAGCCCTAGTCCTTGTCCTAGTGTATGCCCTCCTTAGCCCTAGTCCTTGTCCTTGTCCTAGTCCTATGCCAGCCTTAGCTATAGTCCTATGCCCATCCTTGCCCTACCAGCCTTGCCCTAGTCCTATGCCAGTCTTGCCCTAGTCCGCCCTAGTCCTAAGCCAACTTTGCCCTAGTCCTATGCCAGCCTTGCCCTAGTCCTATGCCAGCCTTGCCCTAGTCCTATGCCAACCTTGCCCTAGTCCTACGCCAGCCTTGCTCTAGTCCTACGCCAGCCTTGCCCTAGCCTTGCCCTAGTCCTATGCCAAACTTGCCCTAGTCCTACGCCAGCCTTGCTCTAGTCCTACGCCAGCCTTACCCTAGTCCTATGCCAGCCTTGCCCTAGTCCTACGCCAGCCTTGCTCTAGTCCTACGCCAGCCTTGCCCTAGTCCTATGCCAGCCTTGCCCTAGTCCTATGCCAGCCTTGCCCTAGTCCTACGCCAGCCTTGCTCTAGCCCTATGCCAGCCTTGCCCTAGTCCTACGCCAGCCTTGCCCTAGTCCTACGCCAGCCCTGACCTAGTCCTACACCAGCCTTGCTCTAGTCCTACGCCAGCCTTGCCCTAGTATGCCAGCCTTGCCCTAGTCCTACGCCAACCTTGCCCTAGTCCTATGCCAGCCTTGCCCTAGTCCTACGCCAGCCTTGCCCTAGTCCTACGCCAGCCTTGCCCTAGTCCTACGCCAGCCTTGCTCTAGTCCTACGCCAGCCTTGCCCTAGACCTACGCCAGTCTTGCCCTAGTCCTACGCCAGCCTTGCCCTAGTCCTACGCCAGCCTTGCCCTAGTCCCACGCCAGCCTTGCCCTACTCCCACGCCAGCCTTGCCCTAGTCCTATGTCCAGATGTAGGAACTAGCTGTCCTAATGTGACACAGCTACAGCCTTTGGCTCACATGCTAGCACAGAGACACACAGAGCATTCCAAGTGTGGTTTGTCGTTGCTAGGCAAGCTCTTTCATTTCCCACCATTGACCTGAACCCTCATGAAGCATACCCATGACTCTTGCTGCTACTTCATAGCCATGAAGCAAACATGACTCTTGCTGCTACTTCATAGCCATGAAGCAAACATGACTCTTGCTGCTACTTCATAGCCATGAAGCAAACATGACTCTTGCTGCTACTTCATAGCCATGAAGCAAACATGTCTCTTGCTCCTACTTCATAGCCATGAAGCAAACATGACTCTTGCTGCTACTTCATAGCCATGAAGCAAACATGTCTCTTGCTCCTACTTCATAGCCATGAAGCAAACATGTCTCTTGCTCCTACTTCATAGCCATGAAGCAAACAAGACTCTTGCTCCTACTTCATAGCCATGAAGCAAACATGTCTCTTGCTCCTACTTCATAGCCATGAAGCAAACATGACTCTTGCTGCTATACAAAAATTATGTTGATAGAGAGTAGTGGGTGGAAAATATGATTGGTATTGTCGAGGTGTATTTTTTTGACATTATTTCCCCCTTAACTTCTCTCTCCAAGTGGTCGAAAGATTGGCACCCCTCTTCAATAATCAAAAGTGCCATCTTATGAGATTCTGTACCAATTCACCACTGTCCAACATTGATTACCGAAGTGGTCGTCATGAAGCAAACATGTCTCTTGCTCCTACTTCATAGCCATGAAGCAAACATGACTCTTGCTGCTACTTCATAGCCATGAAGCAAACATGACTCTTGCTGCAAACATGTCTCTTGCTCCTACTTCATAGCCATGAAGCAAACATGACTCTTGCTGCTACTTCATAGCCATGAAGCGAACATGACTCTTGCTGCTACTTCATAGCCATGAAGCGAACATGTCTCTTGCTCCTACTTCATAGCCATGAAGCAAACATGACTCTTGCTCCTACTTCATAGCCATGAAGCAAACATGTCTCTTGCTCCTACTTCATAGCCATGAAGCAAACATGACTCTTGCTCCTACTTCATAGCCATGAAGCAAACATGTCTCTTGCTCCTACTTCATAGCCATGAAGCAAACATGACTCTTGCTGCTATACAAAAAATTATGTTGATAGAGAGTAGTGGGTGGAAAATATGATTGGTATTGTCGAGGTGTATTTTTTTGACATTATTTCCCCCTTAACTTCTCTCTCCAAGTGGTCGAAAGATTGGCACCCCTCTTCAATAATCAAAAGTGCCATCTTATGAGATTCTGTACCAATTCACCACTGTCCAACATTGATTACCGAAGTGGTCGTCATGAAGCAAACATGTCTCTTGCTCCTACTTCATAGCCATGAAGCAAACATGACTCTTGCTGCTACTTCATAGCCATGAAGCAAACATGACTCTTGCTGCAAACATGTCTCTTGCTCCTACTTCATAGCCATGAAGCAAACATGACTCTTGCTGCTACTTCATAGCCATGAAGCGAACATGTCTCTTGCTGCTACTTCATTAAGAATTCAGGTGCACACTTGGGACTAGCGTTGCGTGTAACCACGCAGCAGCTGTGTGCATAGCCCTAGCCTCTGTAGTTGTAGCTTAATCCCTCTTTAGTCCTAGCCCTAGCTTAGCCTAGCCCTAGCTTAGCCTAGCCCTAGTAGTTGTATTTGCAACCTCTCTCACTCTCGCTTCCCCTCCCCCTTTTTATGCCACGTGCACCTGTGTCCACATGCACCCCTATGCATCCACATACACCTACATGTATGTGTCCACATGCACCCCTGATGTGTCCACATGCACCCCTGATGTGTCCACATGCACCTGTGTTTGCACATACAGTAACCCCCAAGACTGTGTGTTGAAGGTGGCTGGTCAGAACAGCTTCTTGCATGGAGAGAATGAGCTTCTCCAGTTCTCTTATGTGACCAACTGCCTCACCAAGAAGCAAGACATCGAGCTCACTCTGGTAGACAAACTTAACCCTGACATGGACAGACCTTGGGACGTTGAAGATGTGAGTATGTCAGTAGCACAACATGCATGCAACATGCACACACACATGTACAGGCACACATTCACACGCACACACATACACACACATACATATGTACATGCACACGTTCTCACACATTTATACACATACCATACATTCACATATACACACCTGACTCACACACACACCACACATACACAACACACCTGACACACACACACACCACACATACACAACACACCTGACACACACACACACCACACATACACAACACACATGACTCACACACACACACCACACATACACAACACACCTGACACACACACACACACCACACATACACAACACACCTGACTCACACACACACCACACATACACAACACACATGACTCACACACACACACCACACATACACAACACACCTGACACACACACACACCACACATACACAACACACATGACTCACACACACACCACACATACACAACACACCTGACTCACACACACCACACATACACAACACACCTGACTCACACACACACCACACATACACAACACACCTGACTCTCACACACACCACACATACACAACACACCTGACTCACACACACACCACACATACACAACACACCTGACTCACACACACACCACACATACACAACACACCTGACTCACACACCACACATACACAACACACCTGACTCACACACACACCACACATACACAACACACCTGACTCACACACACACACCACACATACACACCACACCTGACTCACACACACACCACACATACACACCACACCTGACTCACACACACCACACATACACAACACACCTGACTCACACACACCACACATACACAACACACCTGACTCACACACACACACCACACATACACACCACACCTGACTCACACACACACCACACATACACACCACACCTGACTCACACACACACCACACATACACACCACACCTGACTCACACACACCACACATACACAACACACCTGACTCACACACACCACACATACACAACACACCTGACTCACACACACCACACATACACACCACACCTGACTCACACACACACCACACATACACAACACACCTGACACACACACACACACCACACATACACAACACACCTGACTCACACACACCACACATACACAACACACCTGACTCACACACACACCACACATACACACCACACCTGACTCACACACACACCACACATACACAACACACACAGTGGGACTTGATAGATGCAGCCACAGGTGAGACTGGTAGTCATAGCGACCTCTCTGCCCTCAGCAAGGAGCACACTCAAGTGTTCACTATGTCTATGTGGGACATTCCCAGGAAGTTCAGGTCAGTAAGTAGTTCACCATGTAATTATTGGGGGGGGGGGGGGTGCAGTAGTTATTGGTTTGAAGGTAGCAACCCGTATATTGGTTTTACCTCTATGGTAGCAACCCTTATATTGGGTTGACCTCTATGGTAGCAACCCTTATATTGGATTGACCTCTATTGTAGCAACCCTTATATTGGTTTGACCTCTATGGTAGCAACCCTTATATTGGTTTGACCTCTATGGTGGCAACCCGTATATTGGTTTGACCTCTATGGTGGCAACCCGTATATTGGTTTGACCTCTATGGTTTGACCTCTATGGTAGCAACCCTTATATTGGTTTGACCTCTATGATAGCAGCCCTTATATTGGCTTGACCTCTTTCTTATATTTTGACCTTTGTGACCCCTATTTTAAAATGGTGACAAAAAAACCAGCAACAAAGCGTATTGCATCTCGGGCTAAAACTCTTCCATAGACCATGCCTTCTGCCAATTTGTACCCCACAACACTTTGGGAGTTAAAACCGTGAATTTTCGTCTCCAAGATCTTCTATCTACCTATCTACCTTTCTTCCCATACATAACTGTTGGACAATATGTCCATTTATTCTACCAGAAGATGCCACACTGTTCATTGTCACGTCTAAAGGAGGTCTAAAGGGTTCACAATATGACGGATGGCAATCGATTCCATTGAATCTGTTTCAGTTGCACAATCTGTTCCGCTGCTGCTGTGGTTCACAATAGTTGCCTTCAGTCCGACAGTACGGCAGTGGCAGGGCAGTGGTGGAGGGCAGTGGTGCAGGGCAGTGGTGGAGAGCAGTGGTGCAGGGCAGAGATGGAGGGCAGTGGTGGAGGGCAGTGGTGGAGGGCAGTGGTGGAGGGCAGTGGTGGAGGGCAGTGGTGGAGGGCAGTGGTGCAGGGCAGAGATGGAGGGCAGTGGTGGAGGGCAGTGGTGGAGGGCAGTGGTGCAGGGCAGAGATGGAGGGCAGTGGTGGAGGGCAGTGGTGGAGGGCAGTGGTGCAGGGCAGAGATGGAGGGCAGTGGTGGAGGGCAGTGGTGGAGGGCAGTGGTGGAGGGCAGTGGTGGAGGGCAGTGGTGCAGGGCAGAGATGGAGGGCAGTGGTGGAGGGCAGTGGTGGAGGGCAGTGGTGCAGGGCAGAGATGGAGGGCAGTGGTGGAGGGCAGTGGTGCAGGGCAGTAGTGCAGGGCAGTGGTGCAGGGCAGTGGGTGGAGGGCAGTGGTGCAGGGCAGTGGTGGAGGGCAGTGGTGCAGGGCAGTGGTGCAGGGCAGTGGTGGAGGGCAGTGGTGGAGGGCAGTGGTGGAGGGCAGTGGTGCAGGACAGAGATGGAGGGCAGTGGTGCAGGGCAGTGGTGCAGGGCAGTGGTGCAGGGCAGTGGTGCAGGGCAGTGGTGCAGGGCAGTGGGTGGAGGGCAGTGGTGGAGGGCAGTGGTGCAGGGCAGTGGTGCAGGGCAGTGGTGGAGGGCAGTGGTGCAGGGCAGTGGTGGAGGGCAGTGGTGCAGGGCAGTGGTGCAGGGCAGTGGGTGGAGGGCAGTGGTGCAGGGCAGTGGTGCAGGGCAGTGGTGCAGGGCAGTGGGTGGAGGGCAGTGGTGCAGGGCAGAGATGGAGGGCAGTACTAGCAGTGAGGAAGAGTTGGATTTGATTTTGCTATTGGCTAACAGGAGGAGGCGCAAGAACTGAAATATTTTTAAAGCTGTTAATATTTAGCTAGTTACCTGGACAACCACTTCCTTCCAGCCATTTTCTTTGGCCCTAAGATCTTTAAAGCCTCTAGCTGAGACCTGCCAGAGGTTGGCTCCTCCTCACTCTTCATGCCAGAGGTTGGCAACTCTTCATGTCAGAGGTTGGCTCCTCACTCAGAGGTTGGCTCCTCACTCTTCATGCCAGAGGTTGGCTCCTCCTCACTCTTCATGCCAGAGGTTGGCTCCTCCTCACTCTTCATGCCAGAGGTTGGCTCCTCCTCACTCTTCATGTCAGAGGTTGGCTCCTCCTCACTCTTCATGCCAGAGGTTGGCTCCTCCTCACTCTTCATGCCAGAGGTTGGCTCCTCCTCACTCTTCATGCCAGAGGTTGGCTCCTCCTCACTCTTCATGCCAGAGGTTGGCTCCTCCTCACTCTTCATGCCAGAGGTTGGCTCCTCACTCTTCATGCCAGAGGTTGGCTCCTCACTCTTCATGCCAGAGGTTGGCTCCTCCTCACTCTTCATGCCAGAGGTTGGCCCCTCACTCTTCATGCCAGAGGTTGGCTCCTCCTCACTCTTCATGCCAGAGGTTGGCTCCTCCTCACTCTTCATGCCAGAGGTTGGCTCCTCCTCACTCTTCATGCCAGAGGTTGGCTCCTCCTCACTCTTCATGCCAGAGGTTGGCTCCTCCTCACTCTTCATGCCAGAGGTTGGCTCCTCACTCTTCATGCCAGAGGTTGGCTCCTCACTCTTCATGTCAGAGGTTGGCTCCTCCTCACTCTTCATGCCAGAGGTTGGCTCCTCCTCACTCTTCATGCCAGAGGTTGGCTCCTCACTCTTCAATAATTCAGAGACATCATGGAAAAGTGTAAAGTTCAACACATGTTCTAGGATTTTTAATGCAACAAATATCAAATTCTACTGTTGCAATTCAAATCTATTCCGTTCCATTAGATCCGTAGTCCATCGAATTTCCGGTTCGCAAGGATCGGAAGGATGGAATGCATGCAATGGATTGTCTTATGTCATATTAACCTGGTTTAATCCGCTTCTTAATCTAGCACCATCTACCTGTGTATATTTCTACTCTCCCCCTTACCTAACTTTGTAGAATATGTTTGTCGTGCTTTTTAATAAGACTCCAAACTTTCCAATGCATTGCAAAAACTAACCTGGTTCTTCATTCACCATTTCTCTACCCTGCCAAACAACCGAAGATATGGTAAAGGATCATTAGTACCATAAACACACTTGTGCACGCAATATCCAGTCTAGCTGAACTGAGCCAGCAAGCAATGAATATCTTGACTCAATTCCCTCATAATTTGAAGCACTGTAATCTGATTCTGGTCCATGACTAGTGTAATTTTCAATCAGTTATTATACTACAATCAGCAAAAAAAAAAGGGGGGGGGGGGGGGGGGGGGAGCCAGTGAGTTGTTTCATGTTTTCTTACCATGAAGTGATCTTGGACATTCCTCAGAACTTGACTTTTGTGAATACTTAACAGAGCTTCAAGAAAGCCATGATGATGCATGTGTATCAGTGAGATGCCGCAGAAGCTTATTCTTATGAGAATAGTATCCAACAAACAGCACAGACTGGGAGGAGTTACCAGCAGCTGCACATTTTTGGTTTCCTCAGTCGGTTTCCTTAGTATGCTACTCCTGTGGCAATAGTTAACATCACAGACCTTGAACAACACCAGGTCATTATATGTATGTATGCCTGTGTCTCTGTGTGATACCATTATATAGGGACATATCTGCTAGGGTACTAACAATGGTATATAGATATCTGCTATCATGCTGAGCAAGTTCTTATATATAGGAGGTGTGGCAGCTTGAAAACAAGACGATTCTTCTATCAAAAAAAGAAATGTCCACCAACACATTTACATGACTACCCTTTACCTGTTAATATAGAGAAGAGAATCCACCAGCATTGACAAGCAAACATTTAAATGGCCCACCCTTACTTGTTAATAGAGAAGTCATGTTAATAGAGAGTCCTGTTAATAGAGAAGTCATGTTAATAGAGAGTCCTGTTAATAGAGAAGTCCAAAAATCCACCAACATAGACAAGCAAACATTTATATGGCCCACCCTTTACCTGTTAATAGAGAAGTCATGTTAATAGAGAGTCCTGTTAATAGAGAAGTCATGTTAATAGAGAGTCCTGTTAATAGAGAGTCCTGTTAATAGAGAAGTCCAAGAATCCACCAACATAGACAAGCAAACATTTAAATGGCCCACCCTTTACCTGTTAATAGAGAAGTCCAATATTATAAAACCTATTACAATGACCAACTTATTACATCTTGAAGGCGAGAACATCTAGTCAAAATGTCGATAGAGTAAATGAGTATTGAAGTCAGTAATTTTGTTATGTCAACTGAGCGTTTGTTGAGATGTTTAAATACATAGCACCTATGAAAGAATAACATCTTTGATTGGTTAGTAGGAGGGAGTTATGCTGAGTATTGAAGGTGCTTGACTATAAATATATCAAATGAAAACATGGCCTTGTCTACATGGTGGCCTCTCACACAGCAAGGCTTGACTCACTCATCCCTGGCAGCCTCTCCTCCTGTTGTGCCAGCATTGAACTACTGCTGCTGCCCATGTCTACACGGTGGCCTCTCACAGAGCAAGGCTTGACCCACTCATCCCTGGCAGCCTCTCCTCCTGCTGTGCCAGCATTGAACTACTGCTGCTGCCCATGTCTACATGGTGGCCTCTCACACAGCAAGGCTTGACTCACTCATCCCTGGCAGCCTCTCCTCCTGTTGTGCCAGCATTGAACTACTGCTGCTGCCCATGTCTACATGGTGGCCTCTCACACAGCAAGGCTTGACCCACTCATCCCTGGCAGCCTCTCCTCCTGCTGTGCCAGCATTGAACTACTGCTGCTGCCCATGTCTACATGGTGGCCTCTCACACAGCAAGGCTTGACTCACTCATCCCTGGCAGCCTCTCCTCCTGCTGTGCCAGCATTGAACTACTGCTGCTGCCCATGTCTACATGGTGGCCAAGGCTTGACTCACTCATCCCTGGCAGCCTCTCCTCCTGCTGTGCCAGCATTGAACTACTGCTGCTGCCCATGTCTGCATGGTGGCCTCTCACACAGCAAGGCTTGACTCACTCATCCCTGGCAGCCTCTCCTCCTGTTGTGCCAGCATTGACTGCATGTACATTACATAAATATATTTAGAAATTTGTATTTGTGGAGTCGGTGTGGGAAATATCAACTAAAATCGGTTTGGATAATTTGTCCGAGTACAATCAATTTTGATCTGCCATCAATTTTTTTTAAATTACAACTAACTGTATATACCTCTGAACTCACCAAGTGACGAGTGCAAACAATGAACCATGCAAGTAACAGATTGAGTGTCTATAATGAACCATGCAAGTAACAGATTGAGTGTCTATAATGAACCATGCAAGTAACAGATTGAGTGTCTATAATGAACCATGCAAGTAGCAGATTGAGTGCCTATAATGAACCATGCAAGTAGCAGATTGAGTGTCTATAATGGACCATGCAAGTAACAGATTGAGTGTCTATAATGAACCATGCAAGTAACAGATTGAGTGTCTATAATGAACCATGCAAGTAGCAGATTGAGTGTCTATAATGAACCATGCAAGTAGCAGATTGAGTGTCTATAATGAACCATGCAAGTGGCAGATTGAGTGTCTATAATGAACCATGCAAGTAGCAGATTGAGTGTCTATAATGAACCATGCAAGTAACAGATTGAGTGTCTATAATGAACCATGCAAGTAGCAGATTGAGTGTCTATAATGAACCATGCAAGTAGCAGATTGAGTGTCTATAATGAACCATGCAAGTAGCAGATTGAGTGTCTATAATGAACCATGCAAGTAACAGATTGAGTGTCTATAATGAACCATGCAAGTAACAGATTGAGTGTCTATAATGAACCATGCAAGTAACAGATTGAGTGTCTATAATGAACCATGCAAGTAGCAGATTGAGTGTCTATAATGAACCATGCAAGTAACAGATTGAGTGTCTATAATGAACCATGCAAGTAACAGATTGAGTGTCTATAATGAACCATGCAAGTAGCAGATTGAGTGTCTATAATGAACCATGCAAGTAACAGATTGAGTGTCTATAATGAACCATGCAAGTAACAGATTGAGTGTCTATAATGAACCATGCAAGTAACAGATTGAGTGTCTATAATGAACCATGCAAGTAACAGATTGAGTGTCTATAATGAACCATGCAAGTAGCAGATTGAGTGTCTATAATGAACCATGCAAGTAACAGATTGAGTGAACCAGTTGCAACGTTGTCATAAAAAGACTAATAGTTTGATTAGTTTGATTGTGGTCAGCTAAAAACCACATTCTAGTATTAAAGAACAAATTAATTTTAAATCAAACAGATCCGGATTCCAGTTGATGACCCTTTACCATTTTAAATCATGTACAAAACATAATCTTAATAAATGGTAAGGGATTGCTAACTAGTTGAGCTATATAATTATGTATGTAAGCTATATATGTATGTATAACTATATATATATGTATAACTATATATGTGTATATGTATGTATAACTATATATGTTTATATATACATATATATGATATATGTATATACATATGATATATTATGTATATATGTATGCAGCTGTGTCCCCCCTAGCTGATGTGCCCCCTCTAGCTACTATATCCCCCCTAACTACTATATCCCTCCTATCCCCCCTAGCTGCCGTGTTCCCCCTAGCTACTATATCCCCCTAACTACTATATCCCCCTTAGCTGCCGTGTTCCCCCTAGCTGCTGTGCCCCCTCTAGCTGCTGTGTCCCCCTAGCTGGCTGTGTCCCCCCTAGTTGGCTGTGCCCCCCCTAGCAGCTGTGCCCCCTCTAGCAGCTATGTCCCCTCTAGCAGCTGTGCCCCCTCTAGCTGGCTGTGTCCCCCCTAGCTGCTGTGCCCCCTCTAGCTGGCTGTGTCCCCTGTGCCCCCTCTAGCAGCTGTGTCCCCCCTAGCAGCTGTGCCCCCTCTAGCAGCTGTGTCCCCTCTAGCTGGCTGTGTCCCCCCTAGCTGCTGTGCCCCCTCTAGCAGCTGTGTCCCCTCTAGCAGCTGTGTCCCCCCTAGCTGGCTGTGTCCCCCCTAGCAGCTGTGCCCCCTCTAGCTGCTGTGCCCCCTCTAGCAGCTGTGCCCCCTCTAGCAGCTGTGTCCCCTCTAGCTGGCTGTGTCCCCCCTAGCTGCTGTGCCCCCTCTAGCTGCCGTGCCCCCCCTAGCAGCTGTGCCCCTCTAGATGCTGTGTGTCCCCCCAGCTGCCGTGTCCCCCCCTAGCTGCTGTGCCCCCCTAGATGCCGTGCCCCCTCTAGATGCTGTGCCCCCTCTAGATGCAGTGCCCCCTCTAGATGCAGTGCCCCCTCTAGTTGGTGCCCCCTCTAGTTGGTGCCCCCTCTGGTTGGTGCCCCCTCTGGTTGGTGCCCCCTCTGGTTGGTGCCCCCTCTAGTTGGTACCCCCTCTAGTTGGTGCCCCCTCTAGTTGGTGCCCCCTCTAGCTGGTGCCCCCTCTAGCTGGTGCCCCCTCTAGCTGGTGCCCCCTCTAGCTGGTGCCCCCTCTAGCTGGTGCCCCCTCTAGTTGGTGCCCCCTCTAGTTGGTGCCCCCTCTAGTTGGTGCCCCCTCTAGTTGGTGCCCCCTCTAGTTGGTGCCCCCTCTAGCTGGTGCCCCCTCTAGCTGGTGCCCCCTCTAGTTGGTGCCCCCTCTGGCTGGTGCCCCCTCTGGTTGGTGCCCCCTCTGGTTGGTGCCCCCTCTGGTTGGTGCCCCCTCTGGTTGGTGCCCCCTCTGGTTGGTGCCCCCTCTGGTTGGTGCCCCCTCTGGTTGGTGCCCCCTCTGGTTGGTGCCCCCTCTGGTTGGTGCCCCCTCTAGTTGGTGCCCCCTCTAGTTGGTGCCCCCTCTAGCTGGTGCCCCCCTCTAGTTGGTGCCCCCTCTGGTTGGTGCCCCTCTAGTTGGTGCCCCCTCTAGTTGGTGCCCCCTCTAGTTGGTGCCCCCCTCTAGTTGGTGCCCCCTCTAGTTGCTTATATCTAATAATGCAAGCACAAACATGATTTGTCACCAGTTGAAGATATGCTCTCGGTATTGACCTTACACTCTCCAATATGCCATTGCTCTCTATTTAGAGTGTGCGTGGTAGGTCTGGACAATGTGCATTGCAGTGAGTACGAGGTGCTCTATTTGGAGGTGGGGCTATACCACGGGGGAGAACTCCTGGACAGAATCAAGTTCATCAACGAGGTTCCAAGCAACCCATACCCTCGCTGGAACCAATGGCTGGTGTTTGATATTCCTACCAGATGCCTGCCCAAGGCCGCTCGACTCTCCTTCAAAGTGGTGGGCGGGAACCGGCATAAGAACGAGAAGAAGAAGAGCCTGCGAGGCCGGAAGAACTTGGAGGACAAGCGAGGGGACGGACAGCAGTTGGACAAGACCTTGCACTGGATCAACATGCAGATACTGGACCACAGGTACGTTCATGGCTAGCCCAAGAGTGAGTGGAGGCATACCTGATCAGTACCTCTGTCCTCCGAGGGTGGGAGGTGCACAGGAGCTCAGGCCAGCAGTGTGCTTGGCTGGCTCCGAGGGCTGGCACAGAAGCTCAGGCCAGCAGTGTGCTTGGCTGGCTCCGTAGGCTGGTACAGAAGCTCAGGCCAGCAGTGTGCTTGGCTGGCTCCGTGGGCTGGTACAGGTGCTCAGGCCAGCAGTGTGCTTGGCTGGCTCCGTAGGCTGGTACAGAAGCTCAGGCCAGCAGTGTGCTTGGCTGGCTCCGTGGGCTGGTACAGGTGCTCAGGCCAGCAGTGTGCTTGGCTGGCTCCGTAGGCTGGTACAGAAGCTCAGGCCAGCAGTGTGCTTGGCTGGCTCCGAGGACTGGCAGGCCAGCAGTGTACCTGGCTGGCTCCGTGGGTTGGTGTTAGTCTTGGCTACTTAGCACTCATTAGATGTGGCAGGCACTAAATTTGGTCAATTTGGCTTAGTATGTGTCCACATCTTCCTCTCCATTTCAGGGGTGCAAATTATATACCAAATGTGTCCATTTTTCTGGAATATAAGTGGCTGTTAAAACGAATCACTGGGTGGGCCTCAAATGGAACAGTGACCCCTGTACTGCAGCTAGATGCAGTGCTCTTGTGTGTGTGTGTGGTGTGTGTGTGTGGTGTGTGTGTGTGTACTAAGCATGTGAGCTAAAGCTCAGAGTTATTTAATTAGCCGAGAAGTCTGGAAATGGAAGAATTGCAGCGACTAAAGAGAAGTGGAAAGGTAATGCGAGACTAAGAAATAAGATAAGAGTTGAAAGGTCAGCCAGGTCACATCAGGTTAATGAGAACTACTCTGGCTCATGCATGCCAGTAGCCTTATTTAACATGTGACTCCTGCATGCCAGTAGTCTTATTTAACATGTGGCTCCTGCATGCCAGTAGCCTTATTTAACATGTGGCTCCTGCATGCCATAGCCTTATTTAACATGTGGTTCCTGCATGCCAGTAGCCTTATTTAACATGTGGCTCCTGCATGCCAGTAGCCTTATTTAACATGTGGCTCATGCATGCCATAGCCTTATTTAACATGTGGCTCCTGCATGCCATAGCCTTATTTAACATGTGGCTCCTGCATGCCATAGCCTTATTTAACATGTGACTCCTACATGCCATAGCCTTATTTAACATGTGACTCCTGCATGCCATAGCCTTATTTAACATGTGGCTCCTGCATGCCAGTAGCCTTATTTAACATGTGGCTCCTGCATGCCATAGCCTTATTTAACATGTGGCTCCTGCATGCTATAGCCTTGTTTAACATGTGGCTCCTGCATGCCATAGCCTTGTTTAACATGTGGCTCCTACATGCCATAGCCTTATTTAACATGTGGCTCCTACATGCCAGTAGCCTTATTTAACATGTGACTCCTGCATGCCAGTAGCCTTATTTAGCATGTGGCTCCTGCATGCCTGTAGCCTTATTTAACATGTGGCTCCTGCATGCCATAGCCTTGTTTAACATGTGGCTCCTGCATGCCAGTAGCCTTATTTAACATGTGGCTCCTGCATGCCAGTAGCCTTATTTAACATGTGGCTCCTGCATGCCATAGCCTTATTTAACATGTGGCTCCTACATGCCATAGCCTTATTTAACATGTGGCTCCTGCATGCCATCTCCTGCATGCCATAGCCTTATTTAACATGTGGCTCCTGCATGCTATAGCCTTATTTAACATGCGGCTCCTACATGCCATAGCCTTATTTAACATGTGGCTCCTGCATGCCATAGCCTTATTTAACATGTGGCTCCTGCATGCCATAGCCTTATTTAACATGTGGCTCCTGCATGCCAGTAGCCTTATTTAACATGTGGCTCCTGCATGCCATAGCCTTATTTAACATGTGGCTCCTGCATGCCAGTAGCCTTATTTAACATGTGGCTCCTGCATGCTATAGCCTTATTTAACATGCGGCTCCTGCATGCCAGTAGCCTTATTTAACATGTGGCTCCTGCATGCCAGTAGCCTTATTTAACATGCGGCTCCTGCATGCCATAGCCTTATTTAACATGTGGCTCCTACATGCCATAGCCTTATTTAACATGTGGCTCCTGCATGCCAGTAGTCTTATTTAACATGTGGCTCCTGCATGCCAGTAGCCTTATTTAACATGTGGCTCCTGCATGCCAGTAGTCTTATTTAACATGTGACTCCTGCATGCCATCTCCTGCATGCCATAGCCTTATTTAACATGTGGCTCCTGCATGCTATAGCCTTATTTAACATGCGGCTCCTACATGCCATAGCCTTATTTAACATGTGGCTCCTACATGCCAGTAGTCTTATTTAACATGTGGCTCCTGCATGCTATAGCCTTATTTAACATGCGGCTCCTACATGCCATAGCCTTATTTAACATGTGGCTCCTACATGCCAGTAGCCTTATTTAACATGTGGCTCCTGCATGCCAGTAGTCTTATTTAACATACATGTGGCTCCTGCATGCCATAGCCTTATTTAACATGAGA
This sequence comes from Cladorhizidae sp. MBARI D1340-BT2, assembly GCA_028752905.1. NCBI lineage: Eukaryota > Metazoa > Porifera > Demospongiae > Poecilosclerida > Cladorhizidae > Cladorhizidae sp. MBARI D1340-BT2. Next base: position 34,046,192 of record JAQNBH010000001.1, on the reverse strand, counting down.
CTTACGCTTCGGCAGTTTTAATATATAAAATGGGTAACTTTGTGGGAGTGGCATGTACTCCATAGGCGGGCGACTCTTCTTTAGCAAATATGGTGCATGAGGAAGCATGAACAGAGGTCGTGCTGCTCATTCATGACACACGGGCTCACAGGAGGCACTGATGGGGTGCTGAGCAACTTAGCATCACTGGCAACCTACATACATGTAGATGAGCAGTTTGCTGTAATCTATTTATATCATGAACTTGATAACGAGTTCATGCCTGAAAGTAGAAGCAGGTTTAAAGTAGGGAATATGCATAGGGTAAAAATAGAATACAGGGTTAAAATAAATACAGGGTATGGTTAAAAGTAGAATATATAGGGTTAATAGAATATATAGGGAATATATATAAGGTTAAAAGTAGGATATATAGGGTTACAAGTAGAATGCATGTATATAGGGTTACAAGTAGGTTAATAAAACATATATATAGGGTTAAACATTTATGGGTTAAAAATTCAGCTAATTGTCTAGTTTAACCCTAGCCCTAGCCCTAGCCCCAGCCCCAGCCCTAGCCCTAGTCAATGCATCTTATGCTATACCAAGCGCACAATACACTGCTAGGCACTTGTAGTGATGATGACCACTTACCAACTCAGGTCGATGTTGCATCAAGGCCTGATCCGCTTGAACATGTGGCCTGTTCTCCCTGAATCCCAGCGAGGGACCGTCAGTGTCCAGACGTCTCCCATGGGCTCAACTGCCATTAATCCTGACGGCAACAACTCTGCTGTGCTCTATATAGAGTTGGACACCTATGCACATCCAATTGCTTGTCCCACCCATGGGTGGGGCCACAGTATCCCCACGTAAGTGTGATTGTCACATGATGATAAACATGGAACAAATTACAAATATATGTATTATAGTACAAGTCCATACCTATTTACACATACATGCATGCATACATGCACATTCATACACACATACATACATGCATGCATACATATACACATACATACATGCACACACACATGCATACGTAAATACATGCATGCATACATGCACATTCAAACACACATACATGCATACATACTGTATATGTAAATACATGCACATGCATACACACATACATACATGCATACACATATACGTAAATACATGCATGCATACATACAAACACACACCACATGCATACGTACACACATATAAACATGTAATCCATAATGATGTATGCATATACTCGCACCTACTCCGGCCATCTTGCCCTAGACCTCTCCCGAACCCCACCCTCCACTATACCTTGCCTCCTCACTCCCAAACCACACCCTCCACTATACATTGCCTCGTCTCCCAAACCACACCCTACACTGTACATTGCCTCCTCACTCCCAAACCACACCCTCCACTATACCTTGTCGCCTCACTCCCAAACCACACCCTCCACTATACCTTGCCTCATCACCCCCAAACCACACCCTCACTACCAAACCACACCCTCCATTATCCGCACTCCCAAACCACACCCTCCACTATACCTTGCCTCCTCGCTCCCAAACCCGCCATTCTTCTCTGGCTACCTACCTTGCTCTTCCCCCCTTAGTTCAATGGAGACAATCTCCTCCAACAACTTCAAGAAGGAATTGGAGGTGATCGTGAAGGGAGACCCTTTGGTTGTGCTCTCCGAGCCTCAGAAAGAATTAGTCTGGCAGTTTAGGCAATACTGCTCCAATATCCCGGAAGCCCTACCAAAGCTTCTGCGCTGCGTGCAGTGGGGCAACTTGGACCAAGTCACCGAGGTGCACAAACTCCTTAAGATCTGGCGACCCATCACTTTGGAAGTGGCACTGGAGCTCCTGGATTATCACTTTGCAGACGAGAAAGTTCGCTCACTGGCTGTAAAGAGATTGGAGAAGCTGTCCAATGGGGAACTGCAGAGCTTCTTATTGCAGATGGTGCAGGTATGTATATACATGAGGTTGTGAGGATGTTTGGTGGGGAGTGAGGGTTTGTGAGAGGAAGATGTATGAGGGGTGAGAGCACATGTGAGTGAGGGATCAGGGAGTGTGAGGGGTAAAGGTGTGTGAGGGTGTGTGTGTGAGGGTGTGTGTGTTCAGGTGGGTATTGTATTAGTGGTGAAGGTGGTGTATAGTACAGTATGTAACAGGAAGTTGGCACAATGTGACCACAATATGTTCATGCACATGTTCATGCACATGTGTTCATACACGTGTGTTCATACACATGTGTTTATCACATTGTTCATACACATGTGTTTATCACATACATGTGTTTATCACATGTGTTCATACTCATGTGTTCATACTCATGTGTTCATACTCATGTGTTCATACTCATTTGTTCATACTCATGTGTTCATACTCATGTGTTCATACTCATGTGTTCATACTCGTATTCATACACATGTATTCATATGCAAGTGTTCATACTCGTATGTTCATACTCATGTGTTCATACTCATGTGTTCATACTCATGTGTTCATACTCATATGTTCATACTCATATTCATACACATGTATTCATATGCAAGTGTTCATACTCGTATGTTCATACTCATGTGTTCATACTCATGTGTTCATACTCATGTGTTCATACTCATGTGTTCATACTCATGTGTTCATACTCATTTGTTCATACTCATTTTTCATACTCATGTGTTCATACTCATGTGTTCATACTCATGTGTTCATACTCATGTGTTCATACTCGTATTCATACACATGTATTCATATGCAAGTGTTCATACTCGTATGTTCATACTCATATGTTCATACTCATGTGTTCATACTCATGTGTTCATACTCATGTGTTCATACTCATGTGTTCATACTCGTAGTCATACACATGTATTCATATGCAAGTGTTCATACTCGTATGTTCATACTCTATGTTCATACTCATGTGTTCATACACATGTGTTTATCACATGTGTTCATACACATGTGTATGAACACTTGTCTGTGCATGTGTTCTGGTGCATGCCCCACATTGACTCCTCTGCTGTCCAGGTGCTGAAGTTTGAACCTTACCATGACAGTGCCCTGGCCCGCCTCCTGCTCAAGCGAGCACTGAAGAGCAAGAAGATCGGGCATTATTTTTTCTGGTACTTGCGTTCAGAGATGGACACTCCAGAGTTCAACCAGAGGTTTGGTATTCTCCTGGAGGCCTACCTGCGCGGCTGTGGGGAGTCCATGTTTGTAAGGACACTCCCTCTACTCTCCTCCTCCTCTCCTCCTGTGCTCCCTCTCTTCCCGCCCATCCCCTAACCGTGTTCCCTCCCTCCCTCCCTCCACCTACCTCTCCCTCTACCCCTCCTACTTCTCCCTCCACCCATCCCTCCACCCATCCCTCCACCCATCCCTCCACCCATCCCTCCACCCATCCCTCCACCCATCCCTCCACCCATCCCTCCACCCATCCCTCCACCCATCCCTCCACCCATCCCTCCACCCATCTCTCCACCCATCCCTCCACCCATCTCTCCACCCATCCCTCCACCCATCCCTCCATCCCTCCACCCATCCCTCCACCCATCCCTCCACCCATCCCTCCACCCATCCCTCCACCCATCCCTCCACCCATCCCTCCACCCATCCCTCCACCCATCCCTCCATCCATCCCTCCACCCATCCCTCCACCCATCCCTCCATCCATCCCTCCACCCATCTCTCCACCCATCCCTCCACCCATCCCTCCATCCATCCCTCCATCCATCCCTCCACCCATCCCTCCACCCATCCCTCCACCCATCCCTCCATCCCTCCATCCATCCCTCCACCCATCCCTCCACCCATCCCTCCTCCATCCATCCCTCCATCCATCCCTCCCTCCCATCCCTCCACCCATCCCTCCACCCATCCCTCCATCCATCCCTCCACCCATCCCTATCCATCCCTCCATCCATCCCTCCATCCCTCCACCCATCCCTATCCATCCCTCCACCCATCCCTCCACCCATCCATCCACCCATCCCTCCACCCATCCATCCACCCATCCCTCCACCCATCCCTCCTCCATCCATCCCTCCACCCATCCCTCCATCCATCCCTCTATCCATCCCTCCATCCATCCCTCACCCATCCCTCACCCATCCCTCACCCATCCCTCCATCCATCCCTCACCCATCCCTCCATCCATCCCTCCATCCATCCATCCCTCCATCCATCCCTCCATCCATCCCTCCACCCATCCCTCCATCCCTCCACCCATCCCTCCACCCATCCCTCCACCCATCCCTCCACCCATCCCTCCACCCATCCCTCCATCCATCCCTCCACCCATCCCTCCACCCATCCCTCCATCCATCCCTCCACCCATCTCTCCACCCATCCCTCCACCCATCCCTCCACCATCCCTCCATCCATCCCTCCATCCCTCCATCCCTCCACCCATCCCTCCACCCATCCCTCCATCCATCCCTCCATCCATCCCTCCCTCCATCCCTCCCATCCCTCCACCCATCCCTCCACCCATCCCTCCACCCATCCCTCCACCCATCCCTCCATCCATCCCTCCACCCATCCCTATCCATCCCTCCATCCATCCCTCCATCCCTCCACCCATCCCTATCCATCCCTCCACCCATCCCTCCACCCATCCATCCACCCATCCCTCCACCCATCCCTATCCATCCCTCCACCCATCCCTCCACCCATCCATCCACCCATCCCTCCACCCATCCCTCCTCCATCCATCCCTCCACCCATCCCTCCATCCATCCCTCTATCCATCCCTCCATCCATCCCTCACCCATCCCTCACCCATCCCTCACCCATCCCTCCATCCATCCCTCACCCATCCCTCCATCCATCCCTCCACCCATCCCTCCACCCATCCATCCACCCATCCCTCCACCCATCCCTCCACCCATCCCTCCATCCATCCATCCCTCCACCCATCCCTCCACCCATCCCTCCACCCATCCCTCCACCCATCCCTCCACCCATCCCTCCACCCATCCCTCCATCCATCCCTCCACCCATCCCTCCACCCATCCCTCCATCCATCCCTCCATCCATCCCTCCATCCATCCATCCAGTGCTAATATGAATGATGTATTTCTCTGTTCAGCGTGAGATTCAGAAGCAACACACAGCTGTCTGTGACATGATGCAAGTAGCCTCTTCAGTGAGTGATTGCACACACACACACACACACACCACCACCACCACCACCACATGCAGTCATGAGTGGCTGAGGCTATTTTTAAATGGTAGCCAGTAAAAACCACAGAGTTGTAGACTCGGCTAAAACTCACTTTGACTCCTCCTTGAGGTCTTGCAAATCATGTGGTCTTAGCCTATAAGCACGTGAATCAAGCACACCTTGAATCCTTCCCACAGGGAGTGAACATCAGCCTGAAATAAATGTTCTAGCCGTGACATTCGGTCCTCAAGGGTCTTGCATCTATCTATCTATCTATCTGTCTGCGTGTGTTGGTATCTCCTTTTCCCCCGTGCTTACCTGGAGTACAATGCTTCTACCAGAAGATCCAAACCAATGCAGCAACTATTGTTGTTTTTTAGTTCAGTAAAGCACATGAAAATGCCGTGCACATAATAAGCACATGTTCAACATCTGAGCTGAGTCAGCACGTGCTCGCTGCTAAGAAGTGAGCAGTTGGTTTTCCCAGAAGCTTTCTCTTGTGACAATATTTTACAGACCTAAAACAACAAACCCATTAGCTACTTATGATGCACGTGTCTATGTGTGTATATGAATACATAGGCACGTGTGTATACTCTAGTAATACTACTTATGATGCCTGTGTCTGTGTGTATATGAATGCATAGGCATGTGTGTATACTCTAGTAATACTACTTATGATGCATGTGTCTATGTGGGTATATGAATACATAGGCACGTATGTATACTCTAGTAATACTACTTATGATGCATGTGTCTGTGTGTATATGAATACATAGGCACGTGTGTATACTCTAGTAATACTACTTATGATGCATGTGTCTATGTGTGTATATGAATACATAGGCATGTGTGTATACTCTAGTAATACTACTTATGATGCATGTGTCTATGTGTATATATGAATACATAGGCACGTGTGTATACTCTAGTAATACTTACTTATGATGGATGCCTGTGTCTGTGTGTATATGAATACACAGGCACGTGTGTGTACTCTAGTAATACTACTTATGATGCATGTGTCTATGTGTGTATATGAATACATAGGCACGTGTGTATACTCTAGTAATACTACTTATGATGCATGTGTCTATGTGTATATATGAATACATAGGCACGTGTGTATACTCTAGTAATACTACTTATGATGCCTGTGTCTATGTGTATATATGAATACATAGGCACGTGTGTATACTCTAGTAATACTACTTATGATGCATGTGTCTATGTGTGTATATGAATACATACGTGTGCATTCTAAACATAACTTCTATGATTGGTTAGTCTGGGTGTTACACCGAGTAACCTTGTCAGTGGCTGCGCAACAAACAATAAAAATAAATGAGACAGAAAATGTGAACAAAATAATTGGCCACATCACAGAAGTTACCAACAATATTTGGCGCATATGAATATTTAAAGGGTCCCATCACAGAAGTTACCAACAATATTTGGCGCATATGAATATTTAAAGGGTCCCATCACAGAAGTTACCAACAATATTTGGCGCATATGAATATTTAAAGGGTCCCATCACAGAAGTCACCAACAATATTTGGTGCATATAAAGGGTCCCATAATTTTTTTGTCTATCTAATAGCACTCACAGCTACAGCAGCTACAGCAGGCGCAGCTATAGCATGCACGGCTACATCAGGCACAGTTATAGGACGCACGGCTACATCAGGCACAGCTACTGCTATTGTTGAAGACACTAAACGATTTAAACTAGAGCACGAAAGAACTCTCAGATGAACTTATTTCTTCCTTACCAAAGCTTGAGTACACCATTATAGTGAGGTGCAGTTCACCCCGCTTACCTGAGTGCTCAGATTATCCAAATGCAATTAAATAATTAAACCTGGTAATGATCATTAACATGAAAAATTGGTTGGGTGTGGTTGGTTCGAGATCACGTTCCCTAGAGGAGTTTAGTCAAAGTGAGCCATTTTTTGTAAGATACCCAAAGGAAGTATTCAACTCGAGCTAGCCTCACAGAAAAGTATGGTGTTGGAAAGGCACCCTCTTGGTTGTCAGGGGATGAGTCAAGTTGTCAGTTGTGCACCTAGCTTAAGATGATAGCTTGAAAGCGCTCCATATCTCTGGTTCATTCAGAAAAGGGGGCAAGGCATTCCTGCTAGTGGACTATTACTAAGAGAGAAGGCAGCAGAATTCCACACACAGAATTCCATGACAAGTTACGTGAAGGAGAATCAGGAGCAACCATTTACTGGCAGTGCAGGCTGACTACTCAACCAGATGTTGCAGGATGCTGCTGAAGATCTCAAGACCTTAGCAGCGAAAACTGTTACCAATGGAGAAACTGTAGATATGCTAGATATAGAGAAATAATGCAGTACAAATATCAGGAGGTGGCCTCTTATGGTCCTTGAAGGAGTGAGAGAGCCGGCATGCAAGAAGTAACCTGTAGCCAGCAACTCTTGCGTCTTGATCTGTATACACAGCCCTAGTTGTCAGACCCCAGTTGTCAGCCCCCAGTTGTCAGCCCCAGTTGTCAGCCCCTAGTTGTCAGGCCCCAGTTGTCAGCCCCCAGTTGTCAGGCCCCAGTTGTCAGCCCTAGTTGTCAGCTCCTGGTTGTCAGACCCCAGTTGTCAGCCCCCAGTTGTCAGCCCCTAGTTGTCAGGCCCCAGTTGTCAGCCCCTAGTTTGTCAGGCCCCAGTTGTCAGCCCCCAGTTGTCAGCCACCAGTTGTCAGCCCTAGTTGTCAGCCCTAGTTGTCAGCCCTAATTGTCGGCCCTAGTTGTTAGCCACCAGTTGTCAGCCCCTAGTTGTCGGCCACCAGTTGTCGGCCCTAGTTGTCAGCTCCTGGTTGTCAGACCCCAGTTGTCAGCCCCCAGTTGTCAGCCCCTAGTTGTCAGGCCCCAGTTGTCAGCCCCTAGTTTGTCAGGCCCCAGTTGTCAGGCCCTAGTTGTCAGCCCCCAGTTGTCAGTCACCAGTTGTCAGCCCTAGTTGTCAGGCCCTAGTTGTCAGCCCCCAGTTGTCAGTCACCAGTTGTCAGCCCCCAGTTGTCAGCCCCCAGTTGTCAGCCCCCAGTTGTCAGTCACCAGTTGTCAGCCCCCAGTTGTCAGCCCCCAGTTGTCACGCTCTAGTTGTCAGCCCCCAGTTGTCAGCCCTAGTTGTCAGCCCCCAGTTGTCACGCTCTAGTTGTCAGCCCCCAGTTGTCAGCCCTAGTTGTCAGCCCCCAGTTGTCAGCCCCTAGTTGTCAGCCCCCCTAGTTGTCAGCCCTAGTTGTCAGCCCCCAGTTGTCAGGCCCTAGTTGTCAGCCCCCCTAGTTGTCAGGCCCCAGTTGTCAGCCCTAGTTGTCAGCCCTAGTTGTCAGCCCTAGTTGTCAGGCCCTAGTCCTAGTTGTCAGCCCTAGTTGTCAGCCCTAGTTGTCAGCCCTAGTTGTCAGCCCTAGTTGTCAGCCCCCAGTTGTCAGCCCCCTTAGTTGTCAGCCCCTAGTTGTCAGCCCCTAGTTGTCAGCCCCCCTAGTTGTCAGCCCCTAGTTGTCAGCCCCCCTAGTTGTCAGCCCCAGTTGTCAGCCCCCCTAGTTGTCAGCCCCCCTAGTTGTCAGCCCCCCTAGTTGTCAGCCCCCCTAGTTGTCAGCCACCAGTTGTTGTAATAATTGCTTATGTACAATATGTTGAATGCTATTGCAAATAACTACATACACACTGCAAATAAATGATATTTGTGCAAGACAGCATGGCAGCCAGTGAGGATACAGCTGCTTCTCCACCTAGGACCAGCAAGTAAGCTAGACAGCATGGCAGCCAGTGAGGACACAGTTACTTCTCCTCCTAGGACCAGCAAGTAAGCTAGACAGCATGGCAGCCAGTGAGGATACAGCTGCTTCTCCACCTAGGACCAGCAAGTAAGCTAGACAGCATGGCAGCCAGTGAGGACACAGTTACTTCTCCTCCTAGGACCAGCAAGTAAGCTAGACAGCATGGCAGCCGGTGAGGACACAGCTGCTTCTCCTTAGGACCAGGAAAACCAGGCTCGCATCCCAAGGCCCTGCACATATAAATCATTAATGATATTAACAAAGAAGTAATTCAGGATTTAATTATATTCATGAGTTTATAATGATTTCGTGCTTTTAAGAATTTTCCCCTTAGGTCCCAATGTGCTCGCATGTGTGAGGGTCTGTAGTTATATTCCGTATATTTCCTTACCTGAACTATGGTAGGTCCCAATGTGCCCGCATGTGTGACTGTAGTTATAATTATCTCTGGCTGGTGTGCTAGAGAAACAATAGCATTTCTCTCCACGTGCTTTGTTGACTTACAGAGCCTTAAGCAATGTTGAAGGCACCCAACACTGTTGCTGTTTCTGTGTCATATGACTACACGTGCTGCATTACTTCATTATGGGCCCTAAAGCTTTATAGTGTGGTTATGGGTCCTAAAGGGTTAAGAGCATTACAGTGAGATTATGGGTCCTAAAGGGTTAAGAGCATTACAGTGAGATTATGGGTCCTAAAGGGTTAAGAGAATTACATTGTGATTATGGGTCCTAAAGGGTTAAGAGCATTGTGATTATGGGTCCTAAAGGGTTAAGAGCATTACAGTGTGATTATGGGTCCTAAAGGGTTAAGAGCATTACAGTGTGATTAGCACACAATGGACTCCCTCTCTGTCTTTTACTCTCCCCTCCTCCCCCTTCTTCGTCCTTGTCCTCCTTTCTCCCCTTCACCTATCACCTCTTCCCCACCTTCCTCTCCTTCTCGCCTTCTTCGTCCTTCTACTACTCTCCACCCCCTTCCCTCTTCCTCCCCTCCTCCCCCTCCCCTCCTCCCCCTCTCCATCCTCTTCCTCCTCTGCTCAGATCAAGAAGCAATCGGATAAGAACAAGGCAGACTTAGCTCGTGAGTATCTGAGCAAGTTTGACTTCCCCTCTTCCTTCAGTCCTCCCTACAACCCCTTGGTTGTCATGGGCAACCTGAACATCCAGAAATGCCGTGTCATGGACTCGAAGAAGGTTTGAAAGCATTCATTGATAGTGGTTAGACCCATGTTTCAAAATGGCGGCCCCCAAACGCATCATTTATTTTGGCTACTATTCCCATGCACTCCATCCTTTCCTCTCACCTCTCAGTTGTGTTCCTCATCTCCCTGCCCCTCCTTCCTCTAGACCCCCATTTGGCTGGAGTTTGAGAACATGGACCCCACAGACATCTCCAAGAAACCAATAAAAGTCATTGCAAAACACGGAGATGACCTCAGACAAGATATGCTGACTCTGCAAATGTTGTCTCTCATGGACAAGGTCCGAGTTAATAGTTGGTTTCTACTAGTTTATGTTTATGTTTTATGCTACATTGTAAAGGTCGACCCATATTACACTGTTACATGTGTCAATATGGTAAAGGTTGATCCTATTACACTGTTACATGTGTTAATAGGGTAAAGGTTGATCCTATTACACTGTTACATGTGTTAATAGGGTAAAGGTTGGTCCTATTACACTGTTACATGTGTTAATAGGGTAAAGGGTGATCCTATTACACTGTTACATGTGTTAATAGGGTAAAGGTTGGTCCTATTACACTGTTACATGTGTTAATAGGGTAAAGGTTGATCCTATTACACTGTTACATGTGTTAATAGGGTAAAGGGTGATCCTATTACACTGTTGCATGTGTTAATATGGTAAAGGTCGACCCATATTACACTGTTACATGTGTTAATAGGATAAAGGTCGACCCATATTACACTGTTACATGTGTTAATAGGATAAAGGTCGACCCATATTACACTGTTACATGTGTTAACCTTTTCACTGCACATACCCGGTAGTACCGGGTATGTGAAAATAGAAATTCGCCTGTACTGCACGTGCCATCTATCGTTTTTTTCTATGAACTAGAGGTGATTTCCACGTGGAAAGTCGTGTTTCCCAGCGGTAGGCAGCAAAATGGCACGAGTGCGGCCTCACAGCAGGCAACGAAGTTGTGGACCAGACAGCAAGGACAACTTTGATTTGGACGATACAGGTAATTCGTTTCCAACAGTTGACTATGATAATGCCGACAGTGATTGGGAGTATTCCATGGACGAGACCGATAATGATGTTTTTATTCATTTTATGTATCTTCATCATTATCCAGTGAAAAAAACGGCATCCCATAAGAATTTCTTGGAGAAAAAGTAGTTTTTATCACAGATTTGATGAAAAAAGGGAAATCCAATATGGCCGCCATGAGGTCACATGACCACCTAATTATGCAAAATACCAAATTTCAATTTTTCCCCCGTAAGCCAACCTCTTGCCCACCCAAACACACAAAAAGAATTTCAAAATAACCTCTTAGTATTTTTTTGGCATTGATTTCAAAATCACCTTTTTTCCTCAAAAAAAGGCCCAGCACAGGGGGGTATTTACCTGCAGCAGTGAATGCAGCAGTGAAAGGGTTAATAGGATCAAGGTTGACCCATATTACAGTTACATGTATTAATAGGATAAAGGTCGACCCATATTTCACTGTTACATGTGTTAATAGGATCAAGGTTGACCCATATTACACTGTTACAATGTTAATAGGGTAAAGGTCGACCCATAATTATTACACTGTTAAGTGTTAATAGGATAAAGGTCGACCCATATTTCACTGTTACATGTGTTAATAGATCAAGGTTGACCCATATTACACTGTTACATGTGTTAATAGGATCAAGGTTGACCCATATTACACTGTTACAATGTTAATAGGATAAAGGTCGACCCATATTACACTGTTAAGTGTTAATAGGATAAAGGTCGACCCATATTTCACTGTTACATGTGTTAATAGGATAAAGGTAGACCCATATTACACTGTTAAGTGTTAATAGGATAAAGGTTGACCCATATTACACTGTTAAGTGTTAATAGGATAAAGGTCGACCCATATTACACTGTTACTTGTGTTAATAGGGTAAAGGTAGACCCATATTACACTGTTACATGTGTTAGGGTAATGTTGACCCATATTTCACTGTTACATGTTTAATAGGATAAAGGTTGACCCATATTACACTGTTACATATGTTAATATGATCAAGCTTGATCCCTATTACACTGTTAAGTGTTAATAGGATAAAGGTCGACCCATATTACAGTTACATTTGTTAATAGGATAAAGGTCGACCCATATTACACTGTTACAATGTTAATAGGATAAAGGTCGACCCATATTACACTGTTACTTGTGTTAATAGGGTAAAGGTTGACCCAAATTACACTGTTACATGTGTTAATATAACATGTGTTAATAGGGTAAAGGTTGACCCATATTACACTGTTACGTGTGTTAATGGGTAAATGTTGACCCATATTTCACTGTTACATGTGTTAATACTGTTACATGTGTTAATAGGGTAAAAGTTGACCCATACTACACTGTTACATGTGTTAATATGATCAAGCTTGATCCCTATTACACTGTTAAGTGTTAATAGGACCCATATTACACTGTTACATGTGTTAATAGGGTAAAGTCTGACCCATATTACAGTGTTAATAGGATCAAGGTTGACCGATATTACACTGTTAGAGTGTTAATAAGATAAAGGTTGATCCATATTACACTGTTACATGTGTTAATAGGATAAAGGTTGACCCATATTACACTGTTACATGTGTTTATGTTGTGTTAATGGGATAAAGGTCAACCCAAATTACAGTTACATGTGTTAAAAGTATAAAGGTTGACCCATATTACACTGTTACATGTGTTAATGAGATAAAGGTTTACCCATATTACACTATTAATAGGATAAAGGTCAACACATATTACTCTGTTACATGTATTAATGGGATAAAGTTGACCCATATTACTCTGTTACATGTGTTAATAGGATAAAGGTCGATCCAGATTATACTGTTACATGTGTTAATAGGGTAAAGGTGGTCGACCATATTACACTGTTACATGTGTTAATAGGATAAAGTTGACCCATATTACACTGTTACATGTGTTGTTATGCAGATGTGGCAGGCCCAAGGTTTAGACTTGCACATAATCCCCTACGGTTGCATAGCAACAGGAAATATGAGGGGCATGATACAAGTTGTTCAGGACGCAGAAACCGTTGCCAAGGTAACTTGCATCTAGAATACAGTAATAACAGTATGGAACTGGTTTTCATTGCTCGACACATCCCTCACCTCCACATATTGGAAGGGAAGTATTTGATATAGACATTGTCTAGAACCATCACTATCAGGATCCTAGTTATCCCAAAACTCAGATTATCCCCCAAGGCTAATATGAACAGGTGGAGAGCTACCTAACAATACACATAACTGCTCCAGGCTGTATGGAGGCTATATATATCTGTAGCTATTAGGAGCAGCTGTAGTCTTAGCATCTGCTATGACTTACAAGGCTAGCAACTAGCTTTGTACAGAGCTTCTCCACTTTCCTAACTGTACATAGATCTAGGGCTAGTTTCAGTTAAAGAATTCATTGCCTGGCTTATGAATACAATGGACCTCCCCCCCCCCCAGTTCTCCTTAAATTCTTAGTCCCTAGCCCTGTGGAACACTGAGGTATAATTATATGCATGCCTGTTGCTGATATTCATAGCATGCCTGTTGCTGATATTCATAGATCCACTGAGGTATATATGCATGCCTGTTGCTGATATTCATAGATCCACTGAGGTATATATGCATGCCTGTTGATGATATTCATAGATCCACTGAGCATGCCTGTTGCTGATATTCATAGATCCACTGAGGTATATATGCATGCCTGTTGCTGATATTCATAGATCCACTGAGATGCATGCCTGTTGCTGATATTCGTAGATCCACTGAGGTAGATATGCATGCCTGTTGCTGATATTCATAGATCCACTGAGGTAGATATGCATGCCTGTTGCTGATATTCATAGATCCACTGAGGTAGATATGCATGCCTGTTGCTGATATTCATAGATCCACTGAGGTAGATATGCATGCCTGTTGCTGATATTCATAGATCCACTGAGGTAGATATGCATGCCTGTTGCTGATATTCATAGATCCACTGAGGTATATATGCATGCCTGTTGCTGATATTCATAGATCCACTGAGGTAGATATGCATGCCTGTTGCTGATATTCATAGATCCAGATCAATCATGGCGGCTCTTTCTCTGCTCTGAAGGACGAGCCTCTCTATGACTGGCTCAAGAAGATGAATCCCATGTATGTACTCAAGCTAATACATGTGCGTGTACATGTGCTGACACATATCCCAGGACACACATTGTCACATGTGCTTGCATATGTGCTGTCACATGTGTTGGCCATATGCTAGGGCACAAATCACATGTGCTGACATATGTGATGTCACATGTGTTGACCCATGTGCTAAGGCACACATCATCATGTGGGCTGTCACGTGTGTTGGCCCATGTACTGGTCACATCATCACTTGTGCTGACATATGTGCTGTCACGTGTGTTGGCCCATGTTCTAAGGCACACATTGTCACATGTGCTGACATACATGTATGTGCTGTCACATGTGTCAGCCCATGTACTGGTCACACATTGTCCCATGTGCTGTCACATGAGTTGGCCCATATGCAGTCACATGTGTTGGCCCATGTACTGGGCACACATTATCAGATGTGCTGAGGTGTGTTGGTGCATGCACTATCACACATGCTGACCGATGTGCTATCACATGTCAAGTCCTGACACATCTGCTTGCTAGACATGGGCTCACACGGTGATGATGAGTGTGACGCTTGCCTATGTGTCCGTGTAGGCAGACCGATGTGCTATCACATGTCAAGTCCTGACACATCTGCTTGCTAGACATGGGCTCACACGGTGATGATGAGTGTGACGCTTGCCTATGTGTCCGTGTAGGCAGACCGATGTGCTATCACATGTCAAGTCCTGACACATCTGCTTGCTAGACATGGGCTCACACGGTGATGATGAGTGTGACGCTTGCCTATGTGTCCGTGTAGGCAGACCGATGTGCTATCACATGTCAAGTCCTGACACATCTGCTTGCTAGACATGGGCTCACACGGTGATGATGAGTGTGACGCTTGCCTATGTGTCCGTGTAGGCAGACCGATGTGCTATCACATGTCAAGTCCTGACACATCTGCTTGCTAGACATGGGCTCACACGGTGATGATGAGTGTGACGCTTGCCTATGTGTCCGTGTAGGCAGACCGATGTGCTATCACATGTCAAGTCCTGACACATCTGCTTGCTAGACATGGGCTCACACGGTGATGATGAGTGTGACGCTTGCCTATGTGTCCGTGTAGGCAGACCGATGTGCTATCACATGTCAAGTCCTGACACATCTGCTTGCTAGACATGGGCTCACACGGTGATGATGAGTGTGACGCTTGCCTATGTGTCCGTGTAGGCAGACCGATGTGCTATCACATGTCAAGTCCTGACACATCTGCTTGCTAGACATGGGCTCACACGGTGATGATGAGTGTGACGCTTGCCTATGTGTCCGTGTAGGCAGACCGATGTGCTATCACATGTCAAGTCCTGACACATCTGCTTGCTAGACATGGGCTCACACGGTGATGATGAGTGTGACGCTTGCCTATGTGTCCGTGTAGGCAAGAGCACTCCATGTTCTCAAGTCCGCACTGCCTTGCATACATGTACATGCACATACATGTACTTGTGCATGTGAGGACTAATTCTTGCACTTCCTGTCTATCTCTTCTTCCGGCCATGCAGACAAACCAGATTTGAAGCGGCAGTGAAGAGGTTCATGCTGTCATGTGCTGGATACTGCGTCGCCACCTATATCTTGGTAATGACATGTGACATCTGTGGGTGTGGCTACTTGGGCCTCTAAACCATGCTTGAATGATAGTTGAGGTTGCACAGACTTTGTCACCAGATAACCTTCCCTCCACCCAGTGGGTGTTGGTGCAGTGTGTCTCCCCATAGAGCTATTGTCAACCTACTCCAGCATGCCTCCACCCAGTGTGGTGTTGGTCCAGTGTATGCCCCCATAGAGCTATTGTCAACCTACTCCAGCATGCCTCCACCCAGTGTGGTGTTGGTCCAGTGTATGCCCCCATAGAGCTATTGTCAGCCTACTTCAACCTGCCTCCACCCAGTGTGGTGTTGGTCCAGTATGTGCACCCATAGAACCTACTTCTACCTGCCTCAACCCAGTGTGGTGTTGGTCCAGTGTGTGTCCCCATAGAGCTATTGCCAACCTACTTCAACCTGCCTCCACCCAGTGTGGTGTTGGGGACCAGTGTGTGGCCCCATAGAGCTATTGTCAACCTACTTCAACCTGCCTCAACCCAGTGTGGTGTTGGTCCAGTGTGTGTCCCCATAGAGCTATTGTCAACCTACTTCTACCTGCCTCAACCCAGTGTGGTGTTGGTCCAGTGTGTGTCCCCATAGAGCTATTGTCAACCTACTTCAACCTGCCTCCACCCAGTGTGGTGTTGGGGACTAGTGTGTGTCCCCATACAGCTATTGTCAACCTACTTCAACCTGCCTCAACCCAGTGTGGTGTTGGGGACCAGTGTGTGGCCCCATAGGCACATGTGTGATGCTGTTCTGTCATGATTTTGAGATGTCATGTGATAAGACACACTTGTGTGAAGATATCATTAAGTGAATGCATGTGATGTTAAAATAATGTGTGCGTATGTGTGTTTGCATGTACATGCATCAGGGCATAGGTGATCGTCATAACGACAACATCATGGTCACCACATCCGGCAACCTCTTCCACATCGACTTTGGACACTTCCTCGGCTACAAAAAGTACTTCATGGTGCGTGCATGTGTGTGTGTGTGTGTGTGTGTGTGCGGTGTGTGTGTGTGTGTGTGGTGTGTGGTATGCCTACATGCAACCATGTTTATGTGAGTGTGCTACTAATGTTTTGCACCTCACACTCTACAGGGTATGAACAGGGAACGAGCGCCATTCGTGCTAACGCCAGACTTTGAATATGTGATGGGGAAGAGAGTGAGTTCTCAGACCTCCAGCTTCCCATCATCTCCTCTCTCCATGCACTTTATGTAGTTCCAGCCCTCATCCTGTTCCTTCTCCTGTCTCATCCCCCCTCTCCTCCTCCTCCTTTTCCCTTCTGTCTCCTCCCCTCCTTCTCGTCTTCGTAGAACTCCGAAACCTTCAAGAAGTTTGAGGAAACTGCGGTGAAGGCTTACATGATCATCAGGAGTAATGCCAACATGATCATTAACCTTTTCTCCATGGTAAGTCAGTGAGCATGTGCACCCAGCAGTGCTCAGTTACATTCCAGATCTCTCATACCAACAACACCACACTGGGTTGAGGCAGGGCGAAGTAGGTTGACAATAGCTCTATGGGGACACACACTGGAACACCACACTGGGTGGAGGCAGGTTGAAGTAGGTCGACAATAGCTCTATGAGGATACACACTGGACCAACACCACACTGGGTTGAGGCAGGTTGAAGTAGGTTGACAATAGCTCTATGGGGACACACACTGGACCAACACCACACTGGGTTGAGGCAGGTAGAAGTAGGTCGACAATAGCTCTATGAGGATACACACTGGACCAACACCACACTGGGTTGAGGTAGGTTGACAATAGCTCTATGGGGACACACACTGGACCAACACCACACTGGGGTAGAAGTAGGTTGACAATAGCTCTATGGGGACACACACTGGACCAACACTACACTGGGTTGAGGCAGGTAGAAGTAGGTCGACAATAGCTCTATGAGGATACACACTGGACCAACACCACACTGGGTTGAGGCAGGGTGAAGTAGGTTGACAATAGCACACACACTGGACCAACACCACACTGGGTTGAGGCAGGTTGAAGTAGGTTGACAATAGCTCTATGGGTACACTGGACCAACACCACACTGGGGTGAGGCAGGTTGAAGTAGGTTGACAATAGCTCTATGGGGACACACACTGGACCAACACCACACTGGGTTGAGGCAGGTAGAAGTAGGTCGACAATAGCTCTATGAGGATACACACTGGACCAACACCACACTGGGTTGAGGTAGGTTGACAATAGCTCTATGGGGACACACACTGGACCAACACCACACTGGGGTAGAAGTAGGTTGACAATAGCTCTATGGGGACACACACTGGACCAACACTACACTGGGTTGAGGCAGGTAGAAGTAGGTCGACAATAGCTCTATGAGGATACACACTGGACCAACACCACACTGGGTTGAGGCAGGGTGAAGTAGGTTGACAATAGCACACACACTGGACCAACACCACACTGGGTTGAGGCAGGTTGAAGTAGGTTGACAATAGCTCTATGGGTACACTGGACCAACACCACACTGGGGTGAGGCAGGTTGAAGTAGGTTGACAATAGCTCTATGGGGACACACACTGGACCAACACCACACTGGGTGGAGGCAGGTAGAAGTAGGTTGACAATAGCTCTATGGGGACACACACACATTGGCGAGATGAATGTGGGGAGACACGCAATGGTGATAATTAAACCACACCCACTCATTGACCACACCCAGATGAAGTGCACGGGTATACCTGAGCTGCAGAGCGTGGAAGACTTGGAGTATTTGCGAACTGTACTTGTCCTTGGCCAATCCGACTCCGAGGCTATGGACCACTTCAAGGCACAGATCCAGAAATGCTTGAAGCTGCAGTGGAGCACGCAACTGAACTGGTTCACTCACAACATTGTGCACAGATGATCCACATGGATTGCTGTGTCTCTCAAACAGTGGCTCAACAACAGAGTGCACAATTTATTTTTTATACTGTCTGCTATGCCATGTACAGCTCAGTAGTGACATGGTGCATCACCTAGCAACGTAATTATTATTGAAAGCCAACAGTAGTGCACACTTTTACACTTTTGCTCTGTTGGCAGAGAACTCTCGCAGTTTTACATTTTTATGTATTTTTATTAATATGAATTTCCATGTCTGATATTCGCGTTTTACTTGTGGCCGTAAGAGGGTGTGGTCTGTGGTAGCTGCAGTTCCACATGCCAACTCACTATTACTAGTTCATTGGATGGGTGAAGGTACTATAGAATGTTGTGCCGTATATATATATATGTGTGTGCCTTATGAATTATGAATCTCATTAATGCAGGTTACACTAACCAATACCTTATGAATAGTACTGAGCGTTGTGCCAGTAGGTGCTTGACTTGTTTTTGAACTGGAGCTACTTCTTTATTAGTATATATCACTTCACTAGTATATATTTATAAATGTGCTCTGTTTCTAGCCAGAATTAAATGTGTCCAGCGGTTTGTGCAAGAGAGACTCATTACAGCATCTGAAAGCCTCTAAACATATCAGTCAACATCTGTAGGTTCATGTTGCTTGCATTCCAACCCTTGGAACACGCATTCCCAGCACCGAGCTCCACCTTGGGTCATGTCGTGTCCAGAGATGAAGACCCTTGTCTGTTGTTATTGAAGCTTAATGCCTCCTGCAGTCCCATATCACCCACCGACCAAGTTGTGCAACTGAAAGGAGTTGGAATTGTAGAATTACGCATGGCTCTAGTTACTTATAGATATAGATCCCAGCAAAGATAAACAAAACATAAGGAAGGCCCCTACTAATTACACCATCAACTTCAAACTTGTATAGGTGTTCTTATGTTGGCTTCCATCACGTTTGTCAGCGCTCTCTTTCTATCTGTACAAAGAATACATATAGCTACACATGCATAACACAATTTGGCAAGGTGCTGAAACTTGAACTCTCACACATTACCATTACCTAGAAAAATCTAGTGCGACCATTCATAATTCACCAGTATATATATACTTTCATTTTTTTCCCTTTTTTTCCCCCCCTTTCCTGAGAGACAAAAACAACAACAACAACAACAAGAATTTCCCGCCCAGTTCAATGCAAATTAACATAAATAACTAAATAACCAAATTAATAAGTCGAGTACTTCATCGATGATTGCTTACGCATGTAGGACCAGCCAATTCCACATGACCTACCCTTATATTTTTCGGGGGTTTTTTTTTGCCCGCTGTGCCAACCAGTCTTATCACCCATTTTATTGGTGTCGCTGGCTAACAGACGGTGACTACCTGAGGCACTGTGAAACAATAAATAAGGGGGGAAACCTCAAAGGAAAAACCTGCCTGCAATTGACCCCACCGCCCACATCCGGGGGAAATGGATCTCCCAATGACGTAGGCAACGTGGATTGGGTTGGGCCGAACCAAGGGTTTTTTTTTTGTCGTGGAGGCAAAGCGAGACTTCACTTGTGATGATATCTGATGGCCATCTCGGATGATAAGTTTAGTAGGAGCGTAACCCTGCTCAAAGATTTGCGACCGGGGACGAAAAACGTTACTTGCCAATTTATAGTCATAGATAGGGGTCAGTCCAAGTCCTTCCCTTTGAAAAACACTGACACAAACTCAAAGACTATATAAAAGCCCTTAGTTAGCCAGGCAACTTGAGATCTCCCGTGGCCATTTAGGGGAGAGGCGGACACACGTGATCTATTAAACAATGGTTTTGTGTCGGTGTTTCTCTTTTATTATTATTATTATTTTTTTATTCCTTGGACTGTGCAGTGGGTTTTGACTGATGGAGTATTTTTCTTCCTGCAGGTACTACTAACCATACTAAAGATGGAAGTGTGGTAAGAAAATGTCGAGTTTCTGACCGTTCTGCATCCATTTGCTTCTCTCTATGGAACGAACAGGCTGCTGCCATTGTTGCTGGGGATATTCTCAGACTCATTAAAGGGTTAATACTGACTGGTACGAGATCTCTCTATTTATGTTTCCCACCGTCTCCTATGTTCAGGTACACATCGCTATGGAAAGGAGCTATGGTGCTCTATAGTGGCAAGTATGGAAAGCTGGAGAAAGTTGGAGAGTGAGTGCTTCGTATTGGTCATCCACTTTCTATCCTCATCCCTTCTTTCCTCCCTCGTCTTCCTCACCCTTTCCAATTTCACTTCCTCTCTTATTTGCTTTCTTCTCCACTCCTCCCCTCCCTTGCCCCGGCTATGCCTTAGGTTCACAATGCTGTACTCAGAGATGCCGGACATGAGCGCCCTTGACCAAGACTTCCTACAACTGCAACAGCAACAACACCAAAGACGTTCCCCTCAACCCAACTCTGTCGAGCGAGTGGGAGGGGTTAGTGGTGAGCGCGCAGGGATGCCGTACATCCCTCCGGGAAATGGTAGAACTGGTTTGCCCCCACCACCAGGACTTGGGAACTGGAATGGAAATAACCACATCAGCAACGAGCCTCCTCCTCCTCTGGACCATGTGATGCAAGACCCATATGGCTCCAATTTGGGTGGAGCCGGTGGTAGCAATCACGAGAGACTGCCCACTCCACAGCAACGACCCACCCACCACGACAGTAGAGATAGCAATAATTTCTGCAGGGCCCCTCTAAGAACTAACATGAGTACCAACGAACGGCTTCATTTAAACCAACGACTCCCTGCCAATCATCAGGGACAGCAGGGTAACCCAACCCTTGATCCCAGGGCAGCTGCTTCCCTTGATCCCAGGGCAGCTGCTTCAAGACGTAGGTAGTTATCCCAGAGTGTGTATATATTGTACATATGTATACATTGTCGGAGAGGATCAGCCATTGAATCAAGTTGCATATTTCTGCAGCATTGCTGCCAAGGATAACTTTTGTTTACATGATAGTAGCACTGTCTTTTAATATTTAATATAAGTAGACCACACTGACTTGCATGTACACAAATTATAAACCACATACAACACAAAAAGTATAATGATGTGCATTATTTAAGATCTGTTTCGTTTTTAGAACTACATGTATTATACTTGGAACATAAAATAAGGCATCATTTCTGTACATTAATTAAAATACACGTGTAAGCATTATGCAACCTTGCATGTGAAAAGCATATTGAAACAGGAGAAAATAATAAAGCAGTGAGAATACCTATACAACACAAAGTAGTGGCAGACGTTCTGTGAGCCAACACGTACGGAGATATTAGATAAAGTTCTCTCCTAACAACAGCCTTTCTTTCTGTTCTGAGCAGTTGAGTCCAGCCGAATGTCAGGGACGGTGTTCACCTGAGGTTTGTAGATTTCATCATTCTCCTTGGCCAGGGCATCCTTGGCTATTTTCTGGAATGCATTTTCTACGTTGATGGCTTCCTTGGCGCTGGTCTCAAAGTATGGGATGTTATTTTTTGACTCGCACCAGCTCTGTGCTCGTCTTGGGGGGATCTGGAGGGAGGGAGGGAGGAGATGTTGAAGACGACAAACATTACTAGCCGTATATGTTGGAATTTCAGTTGAATGTATCTATTCACTAGGGCAGATTGAGAATATATCCACACATGTATCTTGGCATCATGACCAAAGCTACACTAGAGAGGCTGCTTCAAATCCTACTTAGCAAAAAATATATGTATATATTTTTTTAATGCCCTAGTTGCTAGTTTACAGAGCAGCAGAATCAAATAAACATAACCGATTTAGAAAACAACATTGAAGACATGGGGAGACAAACTTCATTCATGCTGTACTAGAGTGATAGTCAATTGAGGCTGAAAGGGCAAGCACCTCCTACGTCCTTGGGCCTAAAGCTAGTGTGTAAGGACATGCAGTGTCCCAAGTTTTCTCTGTGATTTATTATTGCTAGGCAGCATAATACACATCTGATAGCACCCTACCCCTCCCCCCACCAGTGATCCAGAAGACAAGCAAAACTATTGCTGTTTCTACATCACATGACTAACATACCAAGTCAACAAATTATAACTCTAAATAATGTCCACCCATTGAATCCTACCATTTTGTGCCCAGTCATAGGATGTATGCACAACTCTATTAAAAAAGGCACTAGTCATAGGATGTATGCACAACTCCTTTAAAAGCCCACTCAGATGAACGTACAGTATAGACCAACACCTCTGATTCAATTAAACACCAGATATCAGATGCTGACACTAGTCCTGCTTGTCCTATTCAGCAGTCCCTTTCACTTCATTCAGAACCTGTTCCCTTGCACACGACCCACAACACACCAATACATGTACTCCTTCACAGAACATTGGATCAACAAGATTACATGTACTAGCACCAAATACCTTCATTACTGTGAAGTAAGTAGACCACTGCAACTCGACTGCCTACCCAGCTGGGTGCACACTTGCTGGATGACCTTGATTTACAACAATTCTAATGGTGCACACTGTTACTTAGCATTGACAAGGTCCGACCCGACTTATGATTGCAGATGATGTTAACAAGCTGAGCCAATTTCAAGTTGATCTTGATGCGCAGATTCTCATAAAACTTTAAGTTTACAAATGGATCTTCATCACTATCCTTCATTTTAGATTTGCTCAACCTGGATACAAAATCATGTTACAGGTGCTGCTGTGTAACCAGCCAAATCCTTGCTGTGTGTAGCCAGCCTAATCCTTGCTGTGTAGCTAATCCTTGCTGTGTAGCCAGCCCAATCCTTGCTGTGTAGCCAGCCCAATCCTTGCTGTGTAGCCAGCAATCCTTGCTGTGTAGCCAGCCCAATCCTTGCTGTGTAGACAGCCTAATCCTTGCTGTGTAGACAGCCTAATCCTTGTTGTGTAGCCAGCCTAATCCTTGCTCTGTAGCCAGCCTAATCCTTGCTGTGTAGCCAGCGTAATCCTTGCTATGTAGCCAGCCTAATCCTTGCTCTGTAGCCAGCCTAATCCTTGCTGTGTAGCCAGCCTAATCCTTGCTCTGTAGCCAGCCTAATCCTTGCTGTGTAGCCAGCCTAATCCTTGCTCTGTAGCCAGCCTAATCCTTGCTGTGTAGCCAGCCTAATCCTTGCTCTGTAGCCAGGCTCTGTCGCCAGCCTAATCCTTGCTCTGTAGCTAGCCTAATCCTTGCTGTGTAGCCAGCGTAATCCTTGCTATGTAGCCAGCCGTAAGGTTTAAGGTGGTTCACAATATGACACAAGACAATCCGTTGCGTGTGTTCTGTCCTTCCAAATCTGTTGCGCTGATATTGTGCACCAACACAATGGACTAAGGATCTAAAACACAAGAGTAGGATTTGATTAGCTCTTGCGTCTAATCCGTCATCAGACCAATCAGAATCCTAGAACATATCACAGGTAGAACTTGACACTCTTTCAATGATGTCTCTAGACTGTGAGGAGCTTTCCCAACCCCTCAGCCAAGTGCTATAAAAGACCTCGGGGCAAAGAAAATACCTGGAATGAAGTGGCTATCCATGTAACTAGCTAGCTATTACCAGCTATACAGCTAGTGATGCAGCGTTTTATCTTTCACAGACAGCATATTTACAATCTATGCTAGAACACAGGAGTTATCAGTGCTGGTATCAAGGTCAAACCTCTCTCATCATGAGTAGCTGAACTGGGGTCAGATGACCTCATTTCTTGTAGTAGATTATAATACTTGCCCTGTTATTGGCAGAGAAGAAAGAGAAAGATCATACACACATCTTCCTTTCCTTTTCTACTCATATTTATATATACTACACATGTTGAATGCACAGGACAGGGCGGGCTAGTAGCAACTCAATGCCATATCAGCATGATAGAGAGATCAAACAAAGGTAAGCAAGGTCAGTAGTAAAAATATATATAAGAGAAAAAAACATGATAACAATAAGTGGTGAGACAGCAAACATTTAAAACTGAACTAGGAGCAGTAACATTAGGAAGACTATTCCACAGATTAACTACCAAACTACCAACAGAAAGGCACAACTAATGTAAGTGTTCGAACAAAGAGAGAAATAAATTAAGGGAATGCACAGTTCCTGTTGAGAACCTGGTTAGCTAAGGTGTACCTCTTCTGATGAGAACCTAGTTAGCTAAGGTGTAGCTCTTCTGATGAGAACCTGGTTAGCTAAGTGTAGCTCTTCTGATGAAAACCTAGTTAGCTAAGGTATACCTCTTCTGATGAGAACCTGGTTAGCTAAGGTGTACCTCTTCTGATGAGAACCTAGTTAGCTAAGGTGTACCTCTTCTGATGAGAACCTAGTTAGCTAAGTGTAGCTCTTCTGATGAGAACCTAGTTAGCTAAGGTGTAGCTCTTCTGATGAGAACCTAGTTAGCTAAGGTGTACCTCTTCTGATGAGAACCTAGTTATAAGGTGTAGCTCTTCTGATGAGAACCTAGTTAGCTAAGGTGTAGCTCTTCTGATGAGAACCTAGTTAGCTAAGGTGTAGCTCTTCTGATGAGAACCTAGTTAGCTAAGTGTAGCTCTTCTGAAGAGAACCTAGTTAGCTAAGGTGTAGCTCTTCTGATGAGAACCTGGTTAGCTAAGTGTAGCTCTTCTGTTGAGAACCTAGTTAGCTAAGGTGTAGCTCTTCTGATGAGAACCTAGTTAGCTAAGGTGTAGCTCTTCTGATGAGAACCTAGTTAGCTAAGTGTAGCTCTTCTGAAGAGAACCTAGTTAGCTAAGGTGTAGCTCTTCTGATGAGAACCTGGTTAGCTAAGTGTAGCTCTTCTGTTGAGAACCTAGTTAGCTAAGGTGTAGCTCTTCTGATGAGAACCTAGTTAGCTAAGGTGTAGCTCTTCTGATGAGAACCTAGTTAGCTAAGGTGTAGCTCTTCTGATGAGAACCTAGTTAGCTAAGTGTAGCTCTTCTGTTGAGAACCTAGTTAGCTAAGGTGTAGCTCTTCTGATGAGAACCTAGTTAGCTAAGGTGTAGCTCTTCTGATGAGAACCTAGTTAGCTAAGTGTAGCTCTTCTGTTGAGAATCTGGTTAACCAAGGTGTAGAATTGACTCATTACAAGACCAGTTCATGGAGCACATCCTTCTGTAAAACGGTGAACTGCTGCCAATATTCTTGTGAGTGTGACAGCAGAAGGATCCCAGACTGCACAACAGCACTCCAAGATGTCAAAGGTCTAAGACAGAAGCCTCCTTATAGCCTATAGAAAAACCATCTTCACTTCTAGTACTATACCCATTGTAGTTTGGGCAAAGGTTCAAACACTCAACGCAATATTGTGAACCATGCAGCTTAATCGAACGGATTCAACAGAATGGATTGCCATCTGTCACATTGTGAACCAGCCTTAATCCTTGCTAGATAGCCAGCCTAATTCTTGCTGTGTAGCTAGCCTAATCCTTGCTGTGTAGACAGCCTAATCCTTGCTATGTATGTAGCCAGCCCAATCCTTGCTATGTATGTAGCCAGCCTAATCCTTGATATGTAGCCAGCCTAATCCTTGCTATGTAACCAGCCTAATCCTTGCTGTGTAGCCAGCCTAATCCTTGCTATGTAGCCAGCCTAATCCTTGTTATGTAGCCTAATCCTTGCTGTGTAGCCAGCCCAACCCTTGCTGTGTAGCCAGCCCAATCCTTGCTATGTAGCCAGCCCAATCCTTGCTATGTAGCCAGCCTAATCCTTGCTATGTAGCCAGCCCAATCCTTGCTATGTAGCCAGCCTAATCCTTGTTATGTAGCCTAATCCTTGCTGTGTAGCCAGCCCAATCCTTGCTATGTAGCCACCCTAATCCTTGCTATGTAACCAGCCTAATCCTTGCTATGTAGCTAACCCAATCCTTGCTATGTAGCTAGCCCAATCCTTGCTATGTAGCCAGCCCAATCCTTGATATGTAGCCAGCCTAATCCTTGATATGTAGCCAGCCTAATCCTTACTATGCCAGCCTAATCCTTAGTGCAGAATTATACACAGCTTTCAAGGATAACACTTGATAACACTTCATCACATAACAATTCTTCTGGAACCACTCATATGCAGTTGGACACAAGGCCAAAAAATAGTGCAAATGATCCTGTCTAACCTCTCTTCTGGGACAATCCTGTAGCTCAAGTATCATAGTTGAGGTTTCAGCTTTTGCTGAGCATGGCTCCCTCCAGACCACAACACCTGCATAGTGTCTAGACTTCAGCCAGACAGCGCCACCTGCACAAGTCTGGACCACAGCCAGACAGTGCCAACTGCACAAGTCTAGACCACAGCCAGACAGCACTACCTGCATGATGTCTGGACCACAGCCAGGCAGCACTACCTGCATAGTCTGGGACCACAGCCAGGCAGCACTACCTGCATGATGTCTGGACCACAGCCAGCAGCACACCACCTGCATGATGTCTGGACCACAGCCAGGCAGCACACCACCTGCATGATGTCTGGACCACAGCCAGACAGCACCACCACCTGCATGATGTCTGGACCACAGGCTCGTGCAGCAGTACCATCATAATAATACTAAGTTGCCCTCTTATTAGGATAAAGTATTTTCCTCCTCACCTGTCTGTTTTCTAAATCAATCTTGTTACCAAGGACAACAAAGGGGAAGTTTTCTGGGTCCCTCGGACTGGCCTGGATAAGAAATTCGTCTCTCCAACTGTCCAGTGTCTTAAACGAGTTTGCATTAGTAACATCAAATACCAACACACAGCAGTCAGCACCGCGATAGAAGGCCACACCCAGACTCTGAAACCGTTCCTGACCTGCAGTGTCCCAGATCTGCAGGCATAACAAAAATGAAACCCACAACATTAATGCCTAGTCGGCAACAACACCTCGGCAGCATGCTCGGGAGGTTTCACCTCACTCTCTAACCACCACACATGGAAGTACAGTCACAGGCTAGGAAGTGAGATCACTCACACATTGGTCAGTTGCAAGTTGAATGGACTCCATGGTTAATTAAACCTGGCCACATGTATAGCATAAGGTTACCTCACAGTCAACCACAGCAATACCACCCCCTGCACATGTATCCTACATACTCACCTCTCTTACATACACACAAAATCATACACACTCGCACACACCTTTATCCTGTACACATTCACACTCACACACCTGCATCGTGACAAGCCTGTCATCCACCATAACCTCCTTGGTGAGGAAATCTGCTCCGATGGTGGCCTTATACTGGGAGGTGAACTTCTTATTCACATACTGGTTCATGAGTGAGGTTTTGCCAACTCTACAAGGTTACAATGTATAGGAAAAGAGGTAAGTTGTTACTTTGTCTAGCCTACTCATCTAGACCAACTCTAGTGGCATGTGTGTTGAAGTGAAAAATATTATGAACATGTAGCATCCAGCAACAGTGATTAGCATAGTTGAGAGCACTACAAAAATGTATGCAAAATAATATGTCATGCTTTAAACATAGCTATAAACCAGTTCACCAGTGCGAGCTTATAAGAAAGCATGGCATTAAAGCTAGCTGACCAGTATGAGATTATAAGAGAGCATGTGCTTATAGCTTATAACCCCCCCCCCCCCCCTCCCCCCGAGGTTACCAAACCTGGTGTGAGCTTTAAAAAAAGAGTACGGAAGTTATAAACCAGAGCATCTACTTGTGCGACTAGCATGACATAACAGGGTGCAATATCAGAGACACATCACATGACATAGTAAAAACGACAGTGCTAAACTTGGCAGGCCGTCAGAGCTCAACTTAAATATAGTAGTAGCCTTATGAGGGCAGTCACCTGTTGTGATGCACAATAGTAGTGGTATGCTCATAAGGCTGATGGTGCACTACTGTCCTGCCCTACTGTGTGCTTATACTTGAATAATGCCTTTGTGAACAAAAGTGATATCACAATTTCCAACCACACTTGACCTACCACACATACACTAGCATACACAGCTCTAGCATTCCACACATCATAGATAAGTACATGTGAAAAGGTTGGTGTTGGCAATTAAAGCTTACATCACATCACATAACGCCCTTGCAGAACCGTCTTCTTGCTAAGCAGAATTGCCTAACTAACTTGAATCTGCCTATGCCATGTGTCAATTGAAAGGCTTCATAACTTAGCTTAGCTTACAATGGAACAAGCAAGCATGCACAATGATTGGGTTTCCAGGGTTTCCTTGTTAAGCAACCATCTAGTTGAAGTCTGTGCTAGCATGTTTCACTTTGTAAATATCATCCTACTACTCTCTCGACAACCCAGGTAGTGAAAACGCATCACTATACTTCTTAAGGGCTGGCCCACTCCTTATATATATTCACAGCATATATATCCTAGTATACATATCCATAACTTCTAATATCTATCGCCATAGACAGCTAGCAGTAGACTTACCCACTGTCCCCTAATATGATAACTTTCAGCAGGACTTTTCTTCTGGCAGACATGTTGAATTTCAGAAGACGTTCCACCCGCGGAGCCTCGTAGAAATGAACTCCTGGATTTTAAGCTTGGCTAAATCTTCTTACAAGTGAGTCCCTCGGGCAATGAGTCCGTCTCTTGAGCAGCCGCTTAGCTATCTCCACCCTTATCGCACAATTGCTAGATCTCCCCGTGACCATCAGCGTCACATGACCGTTTGCTGGTCCCACCCCTCGGAAGGGAGGGGGGTACTCCACACATGCGCAGGCAATGTGGAGAATGAGTTGCCGTCGCTTCCAATTATTAGGTGGAAAGACGTTAGGCCAGGGAGGACAAGAGATCTATTAGGAGAAGATTGGGCGGTAGAGAAGGTGGTACTTCTCGCTTGTAAGAATTTTAGTCGATGATAACGGCAACAAAAAAGAGTCGACGATTCCTTACCGATTTTAAGGTGGTTAACCAAAAAAATTCAAATTTATCATATCCCAAGTCAGTGTCATTCATCCAATACTCTCATCACTTATTCACTCTAATTCACTCTAAACTGAAAAAAGGAGGTGGGGAGGGGTGGGGGGGGGGGGGGGGGGGATCATTCTCTCACTAAATAATAGCCCTAGACCAGTCTTGGGTTACTATTCTTGTCTGTATGGCTGGTTATGGTTATGGAATAACTTATTACAGGAAAAATTTGTCGTGTATCTTTTCCTTGCCCTTAGCCAGCCTTGATTCTGGACTATGAAATTCCGTTGCTTTTGCTACTGAGCTTATTTTTCAAAAAAAAATACATCGTGTTACACTTTTACCTTTGAAAGCAGTTGAAAGCAGATAAAAGTTGTCGAAAGGGACCCTTAGAAGTCATAACGAACAGAGATGAGAAGAAAATGCACCAGTATGGAATACCAAGAAGATATAATGCTACAGAAAACAAAGCAAATGGGGGGGGGAAGGCGTTTCTTTAGTTTATGACATGGTGTCTGGTGCAGTCCAGACATGACATAGTGTCTGGCTGCGGTCCAGACCTTATGACATAGTGTCTGACTGAGGTCTAGACCTTGTGGACCATCTGTGCCTGTTTATACTTCATTAGAATATTCACCCATACTCATAATAAACATTTGAGCCAATGGCCTCTTATAGTATTTTAAAAAAATTTTTAGAGTACAAATTTGTAATGGATACATGATATTAGTTAGTAGAGGTCCAGTATTTAATCTAGGAATACTACATTAATCTAGGAATATTATATTAATCTAGGAATATTACATTAACAACACAAAGAGCAATAACAGAAAATATTAAAGATATTCAAGTATATATATATATAGTGTGATTACATAGTACATGTGCTTAATTAACTAATGACCGTTTGAATGAGGGCAAAGAAAAATTTTCACAGATGTCTGAAGGAAGTGAGTTCCATAGATGAATGGCTGATGGGAAGAATGAATTTGCATGTGATGTTGTACACACAAAAGGTTGAACTAGAGATGAGTTAGTGATGGTCTATTTGAAAATGATGATTCTCTGTAAGGAAGTGTGTCACAAATAGAAGGCCATTAACAAAGTTATAGAGAAGACGGAGTTTCAATGTGTGTTCTGATGAAGAGAGAAGTAATGTCTGTAGAGCATCGTTCAATCCCTTAAACAAACTCAGTGTAAGCTTTGTTCTACATCTTTATTGAGGTTGGGATTCCAAATGGTACAAGTACACTCAAGATGGGGACGTATTACCTACTGCAGTGTAAATACTTGGGAGAATGTGTGATTGTGAGTGAGTGTAGAATTTACGGTAGATCACTCCAATAATCCTCCTTTTATTGTAGATGTTCGTTGTGTGAGAGGACCAAGATAGGTTGTTGGGCAGAGTGTGCAGTGTGCCCAGATATTTGTAATCCTCAACTTGGATGAGCATCTCTCTCTCAATAACAAGAGGAACAACTGGAGCACATGGGCTGGCCTTTCTGGAGAACTTTATGTAGCAACATTTACTGGTGTTCAGTGCAAGGAAATTGTCATGTATAATATACAGCTAGCATTGACATCATACATGAAATCTCTAGGCGACTGTATCACTTGGTATAATGCTATATCATTGGCATAGACACCAACTTGGCCATTAGAGATGACACAGTCAACGTTATTAATGTAAGTGAGGAACAGTAGTGGTCCCAACACAGAGCCCTGAGGAACCCCAGATGTTACGGGAAGAGATGGGGAACAAGCCCCAGTATCAACAACAACCTCTTCCCTGGTATTTTGTTGCATTATCGCATGCTATATACTAGGTTCATGCATGTGTGTCAGTGGTTCTGAAATCTTCATAAAAAATATTGTAAAATGGATGAAAGGAGAGCAAAGATTAGAAAGGAGATGCAAAAAATATATATATATTGAGGGGTGAAGAATTTGAAATTAAATGTGCCAAAAGAATGTTATTTGCAATGAAAATGAACAGGCCTTGTCGTAGTGGTAGTTATGTTAACATATTGTGGGCTTTGCCCTTCCCGGTGCTTTTTATTCCACCAGTCCGGCCGTGACAAGAGAGTCGAGCGTAGAAAATGATCACCAATTTTAAGATGAGAAGCATCTGCAGAAATGAAATTCCACTCATACTGGCATGAGGGAAAATATAGTGGTATGTCAATATGTCCTGGAGGACTGCTGTAAGCATGAGACCTGACTTCTCTGTCGGAATTTCGACAAAAAGGAGGTTTGCAAAAGCCACTACTGGTGACTGTGCCTTTCCATTTCCTGACCAAGCACAAGGACCCCAGCACTGCTGAGCTGTATCTCCAAACTTTCTGTGATAGAAAAGCTTGTCTGCATGGGAACTTTGGGCTGGGTGCACGGTAGTTGTATGTCGGTGGATGACGCAAGTTCTAGCTCCTGTGTCCCTAGCTGATTATTATTATTATTATGACTTGACAACCTGATGATGGAAGTGCGATATAAGAACATGGATGATAAATGGAGTCAATACAAGATGAGGTTGATGGACATTTTGTGGTGAAGCCATTAAATTAATTAAATTAAATAACTTAATTAAGGTGCAGGTTTAAGTTAGGTGGCAAGAAGAGCACGGACAAACATAGTGAAATGTACATGAATTTGATGGATCGAAGTAGAGCTGAAAGTTTTTACATAGGTAGCTGTAGAGAGACATCTTAATAGTGTTAAATGAGAGCGAGATGTCGATTTGGAGGCAGCGAGTTCCACAGGTATACTACCCTGGTATAATAAAAGTTCCGAGTGGCTGTTGTCCTTTGATAGTTATACTTCAGTTTGTATTTTGAGCCGGATCTGAAGGTGTGGAAATTAAGCAACTTTTTTATTGTTCAATTTTTGCTGTTGTTCTTCAGTGTACACGTTAATTCAGTGGAGGTGGTTCGGGGTGCGTGCAAAACAGGTCTTGGAAGAGTGGCGGCAGGTTTGGATTCAGATGACACAAATGATATATAGTCATATTGTCTGCTGGGCTTTGTATAGATCTAATTAATAACAATCGGTCTTGGAGTTCAAACCAGTACATTAGAGACAGGAGATTTAGTTTGATCAGTCTATCTTTGTAGTCGAGGGACTGATAGTTTAGCATTTTTGCACACATATTTGTAGTGATCAGCCCAAGAGAGATCTGATGAGACTAACACACCAAGGTCTCTGTGGCAATCCACTTGAGGGATCCGACTGGCCTCTAGCAAATATAAGGAGTGATCCATTTGAGAGAAAGAGAAGCTCACAGATACACATTTCTGATAATTCAGACTCAACTTCCAGGTTTTGACCATTTTATTAAAGAGTCAATATCTTCCTGGAACTCAGATATATTTTTGAAAGAGACAATCGACTTGATAAACTTAGTGTCATCTGCAAATAAGTATGAAGACGAGAAGGTTGCAACATTTGGAATATCATTTGTGTATATGAGAAAGAGTAGAGGACCCTTGCAGTACCCCAGAATGCACAGGAAGTAATACTAACATAGTCATCCTGTTTTGACAGAAAGGCATGACCACAATGTCCAGTGATGCCAAAGGCCCATCATTTATATAATAGCTCTTGGTGTGGGACTGCTTTGTAGAAATCAAAACAGACTGCATGTGACATTTTCCTGTTCCCTAAATGTTAGAATATGAGGTCAACAACTGAGAGAGACATGACCGTTTTTTGAGAAATCCGTATTGCTGCTTTGACTAAAGGTTGAACAAAAGAGATTATATTTTGGTAAATTATCTTCTCTAACACTTTAGACAGTATACTCAGTAGTGATATTGGCCGTACCTTAGAATGATCATTATTCTTGAAGATAGGGTGGATTTTATGAATTTTCCAATCTAGAGGGAGTGATGATGTCTGCATACTGAAACGAAAGAGATTAGAGACTGGATTAACCAAGGCAGTTGCACAGTGCTTTAGAACAAAGCCACCAATAGCACAGTGCTATTATGTAGTGGCTATTGTTCTCACCAATTTTCTGATCCTCTACTTTGGTATCTACCAACTAGACGCAGATGTCTTCGGGTAACCGCTCTAATGAGATATTTAAAAAAACACAGACCAAGGCGGATGGTCTCCTGGGAGGGCTAGCATCTCGTCTATTTCAACTGAGGGTTTGAAATTGAGAGACCACATGAGAAGTAAACAAGAAACACACTCCAGTCTGCTTAGAAGTGTCTCCTTCAAAGCCTTGTATATACTTCTTTTGGCACGCTGGTGAGGCATGTTGCCTTGGTCTATTGCCGAGAGGGCATGTGATACTTGGTTTTGTCGAGCATGATGTACTTCAAATGAAACTGGGTTTCTTCCCAAGTGAACCAAACTCAAGGCTGAGAATTCTGGTAGGTTGGCAGTTTGAGCAAAAATGTGTTCTCCTATATCATGATCTTCCAATACCATTTTGATGTCGAGGGTCACCATTGAAATGGCTATGAAAAGAATATAGAGGGCAAAAGAGTATCTTTCCTAGAGCTTGCATTGCTCGGACAAAGTGATGTAAGTATTACCACAGATTAAATTAAGTCATAAAGGTTCATGACGTGGTAAATCTTACTTACATGGTGGAAAACTTCCCCCAAAACATTTCCTCCTTCTAAAAAGCAAAAACCACATGTAGAGGTACCTGTTGCCCCCTGACTGAGTTTAAAAAAAATTTCCTCCATTCTAAAAAGCAAAAACCACATGTAGAGGTACCTGTTGCCCCCTGACTGAGTTAAAAAGTGAGCGAAATCCAACTTACAGGATGGACAGAATACAGACCTACTTCCTCCATTACAAAATGCAGCTTTAAGCCTTGTTTGAGTGGTCTTTAATTAACCACCATACAAAGTTTTATCTGGCTAGGCCTGTAACATTTCCATATGCCTGGTTGATCTACACTTTGAACAGGGTCACAAGACTGACATGATAAGTGCATGGTTTGTCGGAGTCAAACTTGAGGCAAGAATACTTCCAATAGTCGATCATATAATGAATGGAGGGTGTATTTTTGGTGTCAAGAAATCCATACCCTTGGTGATCTGTTTCTGGTTAGAGTAGAAACTAGTTCTAGATCTGGTGTGCTGGATATTTAGGTCAGTTGATGATCTTGTAGAAGTGGACTAAAAATAAAGTTGTGTGCTGTTTTTGAATTGCTTAATAAGGAGCATTATTTCAACCACATTGAGACTGAAACTTGGTTGCCTTTCTTTGTAATGTGTTGATGCATTGTGCGGAATGTACCCGTGGCTCTTCCATGGACTTGCTTTTATAATGTCCTTGATGTATTGGGGTGAGAGCCGTACACTAGCTAGTAGCTAATGAAATGGAGGCGGCGTATAGAGAACCTTTTTGTTTCTGTTTTGCAATTGATTCCGAATGTATGACAATTGTTTGTTCAGAGCCATTCAAGAAGTAGTCATGGCAGCAGACTTGCCACCTAACTGGCAAAATGCTGAACATGTCGGATTTTGCTTCTAAGGAATGCTGGAGGGGAATTTGTGATAACTTTGTTATATTTAATAATTACAGCGCAGCAATTAACAAAGTTATTGTGATGATAATTATATTTACACCACAGCAATTGACAAAGTGATTGCAACTATTTTGATGATAGATTATGTTCAGCACAGCAGTCACACAGAGTTAAGCTAGTAGCCAGTCCTCTGAATCCTCTGTAGCTTATGAATAATGTTCACCCTGTAGTCTTCTCATAGTGGTTTTTCATATTTAAGAAGTGACTTGGTAATAATGTGCTGATTCTCATAAGTTGGAGTGCCATTATTATTTCACAATTTTCACTTTCTCTAATCATTAGCACCATGAACATCAACTTTATTTTAATTGATAATTCAATATTTTTGTTTTGTTTTGATGATTCAGTAATGTCATGCAATCTGCGAACATAAAGGAAGAGAAGCAGGTGGACCATTAACCCTTGGAGTCACAGATTAAATTAGCTTAAAATTTATAGTTGTGTTTGAAACACATTATCTCGTTAAGTTTGCCATATTTCACATTGAAACTCAGGATATTGATTGAATATCAACCACTCGTACTCTGAGTTCAGTTATAGTTGCCATGGAAACAAAATAATAACAAAACACCATTCACTTAATGGGAGACTGTACGTCAGCACCCCACCAAAGTATTATAAATTGTCATAACTTTTTTTCTGAACTCTATTCAGGTAATTTTTGTTCCTTATGCTTTGTGCTTTCTAACGGTATGTGGAATGTCTCTACAGATATATTTATCGGAAGATACATCAAGATCCCTAAAAAAGTTGACCTAACTTGCAGAAAAGTTCATAACTGTGCTAATTATCAAGATCAAAGTCCCAGATTTGGTCAGTTGATAGAGGAGGCCCTAATCTAATGCATGAACAGATTATCAATAAACGTTGTGGTTTTTGAGTGGCAGGCCACCGCTTTTGCAACTGGAAAACACCTGGGAAAATCCCAAACCTCACTACTTTAAATAACCATAACTTGCCAACACTTTTAGTAATTAAAAATTTGTTAAATGTATTACACAGATAATTGAAAAAGCTATCCAGTAATATAAAAAAATCTTTTTTTAGTAAAGTGTAGCAAAGTTATGAGCTTTACGGCAAAAAAAAAAAGATTTAGATCATCATGTGAGAGTAGTTGAAGAACCTCTTCGAGATTGTTACCAGTGCTCATTCTTCTCTTCTTCTAACAAAAGTCAACTTTTTATACATCAATCAATATCTCTTCTTTGGCTTATTTCAGCTATAATATTTTTATTTCACACAGGGTGATAATTATAATTATCTACTGAGCATGCCCAGTCACACTGATATATGTCGAAGTGTGAGACTCTAAGGGTTAATATAGATGATAAATTAGATGCAAACATAAAGACCTCCGGGGAAGGAACAGAAGCAGGTGGACCATAATATAGGTGATAAATCAGATGCAAACATATAGACCTCCAGGGAAGGAACAGGAACGAGGACCATTGATATAGAAGATCAATCAATGGTCCACCTGATTCTCTCCCTTCCTCAGAAATCTTTATGTTTGCATCTCTATATCAATGGTCCTCATGCTTCTGTTCCTTCCCCGGAGGTCTTTAATCTGATTTATCATCTATATTATGGTCCACCTGCTTCTGTTCCTTCCCCAGAGGTCTTTATGTGTGCATCTGAATAGATTAGTGGGTCAAGAATGCTTCCTTGAGGTACACCTGAACTGGAAGGAATTCTGAATGGTTTCCTCAATTGCCACACATTGTGACCTAGTGGATGCTGGAAAATAAAATAATTACGTAGGCTAGAGAGTGGATGTTAATAATTACGTAGCTAGTGAGTGGATGCTGGAAAATAAAATAATTATGTAGCTAGTGAGTGGATGTTGGAAAATAAAATAATTACATAGCTAGTGAGTAGATGCTGAAAATAAAATAATTACGTAGCTAGTGAGTGGATGTTAATAATTACGTAGCTAGTGAGTGGATGCTGGAAAATAAAATAATTACGTAGCTAGTGAGTGGATGTTAATAATTACGTAGCTAGTGAGTGGATGCTGGAAAATAAAATAATTACGTAGCTAGTGAGTGGATGCTAGAAAATAAAATAATTACGTAGCTAGTGAGTGGATGCTGGAAAATAAAATAATTACGAAGCTAGTGAGTGGATATTGGTATTTTGTTGGTTTCTGTACGGTGTGGAGGATGGTTAAATGATGGTAAGGGTTATGGTGATAAGCATCAAAGTTGTGTGTTGAGTATAGGTAGGTGGGTGCACCATAACATTACCATATGCATCAGGTAGACACGATGTAAAGGTCAGCTCACACAATAACATCAGAAAAAAACTGCCCAGGACTGTGTGTGTGTGTGTGTGTGTGTGTGTGTGTGTGTGTGTGTAACTGACCAGGAGACTGTGTTTGTTTTAAAAGTAAAGCGTCATCCGATTGGCTGTGGTCTGCATGACCATTTTTGGTATAGGGTTTATTGAAGATATTGTATGTCCAAAAATGAATGTTGAGAGACAAACACCTCTTCAGGTGCAGCTGGTATATTTATATATATATGTGTTAGTTTCTATCGCTGGAACAAATGACAAGGACATCGGAAATGGAAGGTACATACATTATTCCGTTCGAAGTGGTGCATGAAATGGTTCCAATAAAAAAAATTAAATTGGTTTTTAATAACAAGTACAAATTTTTGAAGATCTAATTCGGGAAGTGAACGAACGATTCTATTAAAATAGTAGTGTCAGCTAACATTGGCTCTCTTAAAATAGGAATTCAATTTTATCTTTGAAGATCTGGAGAATGAGATGTAGTCAAAGTTGTCTGGAGGGTCTTTAAAACACTTCACTAGGAATATGATAGCCCTCAACTCCATCCATATAGAGATAGGCAGCAGGCCTAAAGATATCAATCTGTTCTTGTAGTCAGTTGAATGGTCCTTCAGAATAAACTTAGCACGGCATTGTAGGTTATTAATGTCTCTTAATAATAGTGGACGCCACAACTGTGAAGCATATGTGAGGTGGGATCGAATCAAAGTGAGCTTTTCCTCAAACATATTGAAGAGCTAGGGGGGATGTTCCTCTTAATGACATGTAAGGAAATATAAGCTCGAGAACAAATCTGATCTATGTGGGTTGACCAGGATAGAGATTGAGTTACAGTAATACCTAGGTTCCGGTATGAGCCACCAACAGTGTTTGCAATATTATTATTGTGTAGTAGATTCACTTCCTTTCAACGAAAAGTGTACAAGAGAACACTTCAGAGTATTGAGCTTAATTTTCCATTCATCACTCCAGTGATTGATGTAGTTCTGTTCAGGTCTTCTTGTAGGAGTTCTGAGTCCATAAGATGATAGTATTTTTGCATCATCGGCAAATATAAAAGCTGCTGAAGAAGAAATAGATGATGGAAAATCATTAATGTAGATAAGAAATAAAAGTGGCCCAAGGACACTGCCCTGGGCTGCTCCAGAAAGGACCGCGAGTGAAGAAGAATAAGTTTCATGGAAGCAAACAAAGTGGCTTCTATTGGTTAAATAATTTTTAAACCAGTATATATATACCAGAGGGGGCCAGTAATCCCTATTCTCCAAAGTTTATATAACAATTCATATGGAGGGCCGAGTCAAAGGCTTTTTTCATGTCTAGATAGACTATATCAGAAGAATTTCGGCTCCCAAAGCCATCGACAACTTGAGAGTAACATGCTATATAGTAATTGGGTAGTACTTGAGCGATTTGACAGAAAACCAAACTGAGCTGAGGAGAGCTGAGGTCTGATAAAATCAATGATTTTATCATAATAGTATTGACTCGATGACTTTATCATAATAGTATTGACTCGATGACCTTGGAGAGGATGCATAGAAGAGAGATGGGTTGATAGTTAGATATATTCGAAAGGTCACCTGATTTTGGAATTGGGGTAATCTTGTGTACTTTCCAAATATCAGGAAGGCTATAGAAATCTAGACTGATATTAAACAAAGTAGTAATTGGCTCACACAAAGATGCAGCACAAGCTGACAGAATCTTTGGGCTTATTTTGTCACATCCCATAGCCTGTATTCAGGTTAGTGAGAGTTTTGAAGGTGTCAATGTATTCAATATTGATGGAACTCAGTTGTGAAGATGATGTTGGTAACTCATCCATCGCTGGAAGTTCAAAGTCACTTTTTGTAAATGTTGAATGGAAGAATTCATTAAAAGAGCAAGTTATAGCATAAGAGCCACGTACTGTTTCCGAGTCGTTTCCAGTGAAAATAACATTATCTGCCCTTCTTTTCAAATAGTGATAGAGTTTGTAGGAGTCAGTTGAGAAGTTGCAGACTAGAGTGCTTACATATTGTTCTCTTGAATTAGAATTTTTTCATTCAGGTTCCATTTCTAAAGTGCAAAGTCTTTTCTTTCTTGTATTTGTAGCATTTGTTTTTATCAGCTTCTGACAGAATGTATTTTATTCAATATATGTCTTATTTCAGGAATAAACCACTTAGGAAAAGGATTGGAAGGAATTTTAATTTTAGGTATGTAATGATTAAAAGCAGCAGATATCAGACTGTTGAGTTAGCCACAGCAATCATCTATGTCATAAACAGAAAAGAAAAACTAAAGTCTGTATCCAGTAGGTGGTTGTTCAGACCTGGTAAATCTGCCCTAGAATAATAACAATCAATCCACCTAGCTTTGTCATGATGAACATCAGTAGTTCTTACATCAAATGAGATTAGGATGAAACTAGCAGTCATAATTTTGGTAATCCTATCCAGAGTACTGAAGATAAGATCCAATGTATTTCCCTGACGGTGAGTCTTTTCAGTAACCATTTGAATCAAATTTTTGTCCAAAGTACATTCGCAAAGGGCTGATGAGTGGGAAGATAAAGCAGTTAAAGTTTTCCAGTTAACATCAGGGGCATTGAAGTCTCCTACCAATAGGAGATCATAGTTTGGTGGTAGCGAATCAATGGAATGAAGGAACTCAGTGAAATACATTTCAGAACTGGCCGGAGCAATATAAACAGAATAGACTATCATTTTAGGAGAAATATCCAATTCTACCAAGACTATTTCTAGCTGGCGAGTATTTGAATTTATTTTCCTAGAGGGAACATAGTCTGCTATAGCAATAAACACACCACAACCTTTAGATCCTCTGTCACATCGATATAACTTGTAATTAGACTGAATCTCACCATCAAGGACATTATTTGTTAACCACGTCTCTGTTATGCAAAAGCAACTAACTGACCTACTATATACAATCGACTGGAAGTAAGACAATTTATTTAAAAGATTTCTAGCATTCCATAGGACAAAATGGAGGCTAATTCCACCTAGTCATAATGACTGGCTATTTGATGACGAGGGCATAGGAGAGGGGGAGGAGGGGACTTGGGCCTGTGGTGAGTGTGGAGTAATTTCAGGCTCTGGTGGAGAGGCTTGGGCATGTAATGAGAGTGAAGCAGTTTAGAGCTCTGGAGTGCTGTCTACACCAAGAGAGACATCCTCTTGAACAAGTGGCGTGCATTTTTCCAAAGCATTGTTGCTAACAGCAGCATGTTTTTTACAATTGTCAAATAATTATAGTATCTCCACGTATCCTAATCACACACCGCTTGATACCATAATTGATAAGTACCCTACGCTCCTTCAAGAGGAGAGATTCAATTTTTCTATCTTTAGGAGATAAATCGGGCTTGATGGAGATCGCGGGTTTTGAAGCCAACTTGTTTCTTCCCATAAAGATAGAATCAACATCACTTGCTCTAGTTAGCTTGAGAAGTAGGGGACGACAGTTTCCTTCCTTGAATTTACCCAGCCTAAAACAGTCACTAATTAGATTAGTTGATACCAGTGGGTCTATTGCTGTTAGGATTTCACTTGCACTCTCAATATTGTAACGACTCTGTAAGTGTCTCCTAGTAGCCTTGTTACACTCAGGTATGCCAAACATAACTAGATTAGACTTACGATTGGCTGCAGGTTTTGTATGCTTACTGGTGGCCTGAGCATAGCTCATTCCAGTGCTGACAGAACTAGGAGGATGGTCACTCACATCAGTGATGGTAGAATGTTTGACAGAACAGTAGGCATCACTAGAATTTGTAGTGGATGAAAATGCCAATCTCTCCAGAACTGCTTCCATTGACAGTAAGGCTTCTTCCAATAATTATAGCTATCTCCTTTCCTTGTGAAGCAAGGTGACACAGAGGGCAAAAAAGGGATCATTTGACTTCGACACTTCATCAAATGCAACTTTACTTATTCCAGCACACCGCCTGTGAAGCAATCACCATCACATTGTATTGACTCCTGGCCTTTCTTTGTGCTAGTGGCATCTTCAATAGCTTCCTCACAAATTCCACAGATCACTACTTTTCTCTTTGGTGGCATCTTTGAGCTCAACTTTTGCAGTTTCCAAATAATACACACTGGAGCTCTGTCAACTAACCACGACCTTACTTGTTCTTTGCCGTTAGTTGGATAGCACTCGAGCAGGTGTA